>CABHPQ010167502.1:0-25311 GCA_902168405.1 Peromyscus aztecus
TTTTAATACATATTAATGGGCTCCGTAGTGATAGTTTCATGTATGTATATAATGTGTTTTTAGCATATTCATCCCCATTACCCTATTTTACTCTCCTCTCATCCTGATGATCCCGTTCTTCTCATTTGTGTGTGTGTACATGTCCCATTGTCTATTGTTAGGATTTCTTATAGGGTACTGAGTGAAGGGTTATTTATGGGAGTGGAGGTTCCCTGTCACTGGTTACTTGACTGAAGAAAATATCTCCCTCTCCACTGGTGATCATTAACTGTCTATACCTACTCAGGGAGGCGGGGAGGTTCATGATCTCCTCCCTCAGTTACCAATATCTTCCGATAAGTCCTCAGGGAGGGGCAAAACCTCATGCCTTTCCTTCCGTCCCATGTCCTGGACAAGTAAACACAACAGTTATGTGATGCACATCACCCCACTCCCTCCTCTGAGTTTTATATTCTCTCTGATCTCTCTCAGGGCTAATTCCCGAGCTTTGAAGTGGGTAATGTAGATGACTTAGTATTCAGTACCTCATCTCAGTACTTTGGTCATAGCAATTGTTTTTGGGAGCTGGACATGGAGGAGAGAGTCAAGTAAGGTCTGTGTTTTCATTGAAAGAGGTCAATGGTCTCACATCTAGTTAGGAGGCAGCAGGGCTTGGCCACTATGAAAGGCTGGCATCTAAAACTTCACCCTTGTCCTAAAGTGAAGGAGGTCCAGGTTCAGAGAACGTTGTCTCTGAGAAAAGGATTAGAAGGCAGTGCTGTTCAGCACAGTAGGGGCTTGTGTTAACGGGGGAGGAGGCAAGTATCTAAGCAACAGGAAGTTGGGTGCAATAGCCGTGTGGCAGTGTGTGTGTGTGTGTGTGTGTGTGTGTGTGTGTGTACTTGTATGTATCGTGGGGGAGTGGGCCGAGTACATACATGGTCAGGAGTGGTGCAGATTGGGAAGAAGAATAGAAAAAGCCAAAGAAACATGAGGACCCAGTTATAGCAACACAGGGCATTACGAGGCTTGAGGGGCAGCATGCTTTTGCCCAGAAGCGCAAAGCAGGAGAGTGCAGAACCAGAGTAGGTTGGGGTTAGCGTGGAGTGTGACTTGAAAAAAGACTCCATGGATGGAGTAAGAGAACTAGCGAAACTATCATGCTGAAATCTAGACTGGTCTGAGAGACTGAGACAATCAGAGACTTCTAGCTAGAGAGATTCGGAGTCGGGACCGTATCTGATGGCACAACTGAGTTCTGCTGTTAATCCCCCCTGACATGTGTAACCATCAGTACGGCAGGCACCAGCCCAGCTGCTCTCACCTCAGCTGAGTCATGCTCACTTTTGTTTGCCATATTTACTCACAAAGCTATTGTATGTTTCTATCTTACACAATATTTTCTTTCAAGATTAGTTTTCAGTCACGTGTCTCTTCGCAGAATGATTGGTTTGTACTCTAAGCCCTTCTAAAAAATATCTCAAGACTGAGGAATTTAGCTTTCCTTTCCATACCTCTGACATGGACTAATGTGGACAGAGAGGAGCAGAGTGATCAGGGAACAAGTTCTAATGAGGAAATGTGCCAGGAACTGGAGAGCTCCTGAGGTAGGTAAAATGCCTGGTACGAAAATATGAGGCATTGAGTTCAGTTCAACCACCAGAACTCACGGGGAGCGGGGGAACACCTAGGCAGGTAGTGGTAGGCATTTGTAACCCAGGCACTGGAGAAATGGACACAGGCAGATCTGTGGGGCTTGCTGACCAGATAATCTAGCCTAATTGGCAAGTCCCAGGCCAATGAGAGACCCTGTCTCAAACATCAAGGTGGGGCCTGGAGCAATTGCTCAGTGGTTAGGGTATGTACTGCTCTTGCAGAGGACACCTATTCAGTTTCTAGCACCCATACTGGGGAGCTCTCAACTCCAGCTCTAGAAGATTCAACACCCTCTTCCGACCTCCTGTACTCATGTGCACATACTCCCACATAGACATACACACACACATAAATAAAAAGAAAATAAATCTTAAAAAGGGGGGGCAGCATCTGAGAATTCATCCCTGAGGTTGACTGTTGGCCCCCACATGTATTCATATGCCCACACACTTTTGGCCACACACACACACACACACACATATATAAGCACATACATACCAAAAAAGATTGTCAGAATGAAATTCTCTTAGAAAATATTCACTTTGAAAGCTGTCATCCACCCTTCCACAGTTCTCTGCTGCCTTTTAGCTTCCCTGATTGTGATCCTGCTCTTTCCCCAGCCGTTTGCTACGCACTCAGTTTATGCCACATTTCTAGAGACCACAGCAATGAGTCATACGGATTGTATACATACAGTGGGGCCGAAGGAAAGCTCCTTGAATAGTAACTGAAACCTAGGAACAAGTGCGCACGCTTGTGTGTATGTGAGCACAGAACTGTTCTGGGGGTCACAGCTTTGCAGAGTTCATGCAGTGGGAAAATGGCATGTTTTACTGTGCTCACACTGCTATTGGGTCTATTGCTGTCATCACGATTTAACATTTATTGCAGGTCTGCAGTCTCCTGGACAGACACTGCGACGAGATGTCAGCTCTGTTTAGTAAGTTATGCTTGCAATTAGATAGCAAAGCCACAAAGTGGGAAAAAAAATGAGAAGCATTCCAAAGCAGAACCATTGAACAACGCATTCCCAGAATAGGTAGGTCAGGATAAAGTAAGTTTGATCCAGGCAGTGAGGGATGAAGAAGAATGTGCGAGGAGATGTAGCTGTCTAGCTTAGGGGTGGTTTGTAGCCGTTTCCCAGAACCTTAGGAGGAACTGAATAAGTTGTATGATCTACCTCTTTAATCTTCCTCTGCCATAGCTCAGACCCTATGGGGTGGAATCTTGGCAGGGAGATTCAGTGTCCTGGGTAATAACAAGCTGTCCTCTCCACAGGCCGATTCAGGTGGGAGTTTATTCTACTGATGGTACAACCAATGCAACCAATATGCCCCCAGGCTGCAAGGGGAACCCCGAGAAAAAATTTTAAAGGTCATTTAAAATTAAAGACATAATTTCTTAGAATATTTCCTCCCTAAAAAGAACCTTAGACCACCCTTTCTTTTATTTTAGACAGCACAGCCTGCTATGGTTAGACTGTGTCTCTTAATGACAAAGGTAAACTGCGTGTTATTTATGGAAACTGCATGATGTTAACTCTGCTAATTACATGACTACTAACTTTCCCAGGACCAGATCACCTTTTGCTTATTTCCTATTGCAAGTCGGAAATAATAAACTAAAGGTTTCCAGAGTTGTTCTGTCTTCATCTTACAGTCCACGCCAGGAGTTAAGGATACCTCACCTCCAGATAGGATGCAGTACGGCTTTTTTTTATTGCCTGTCTATTATAAAACCACAGATTCTGTGGGGGGGTGGGGAGATTTCAAATGGAGTTCTGTGCGCCCGACCTGAGTTATTCATTCAATGATGTTTGTCCTTGCATCCCAGAAGAGAGCTTGAATAAACTTCCAACTCAGCATCCCTCTACCAGCGTCTGTTAGGAGTGGCAGGATGGATCTGTCTGTTTAGAGCTACAGGAAAGACCCACATCCAGATGCCCAGCACAGCAGTGTTCTAGTGAGTTGAAGTTTCTTCTCTTACTGCCTCACCTCTTGGTTTTCTGCATGGGGAATATGATATCTAATTTCTTTTATGTGGCTAGAGTTTTCCTGTCTGGCCCACGGTCAGGATAAATCTCTTTCACCTGCCAGTCCCACAGCCGCTCAGACCCAACCAAGTAAACACAGAGACTTACATTGCTTACAAACTGTATGGCCGTGGCAGGCTTCTTGCTAACTGTCCTTATATCTTATATTAATCCATTTCTATAAATCTATACCTTACCACATGCCTCGTGGCTTACCGGCATCTTTACAAGCTGCTTGTCCTGGCGGTGGCTGGCAGAGCCTCCCTCTGCCTTCCTGTTCTTTTTATTCTCTCTGTTAGTCCCGCCTACACTTCCTGCCTAGCCACTGGCCAATCAGTGTTTTATTAGCAACACGTTTGCCGTACAGAACATTCCCACAGCACTTTTATTTTTTAAAAAATTTTTTTTTAACTTTTATTTAGTCTTTCACAATTTCATACATGTGTGCAATGTATTCTGGTCACATCCTTTCCTTACTACCCCTCAAATACCCTCCGGACACCCCGACACATACCCCTTCCACTAACGAGTCCTTTCTTTCATTGCTGTTGTTTATTTATTTTGTTTTTACCTCCCCACATTTCCCCTCCCTCCCCTCTTTGCAGTCCCTTCCTCACCCCTTCCCCTCTGTCCCCCTCCCCCACCCAGCCCTCCTCTACTGTTTCTCTTCAGACACAGGCAGGCCTCTCCAGATGTCAGCCAGCCATAGCATATCAAGTCGCAGTGAGGCTAGGCCCCTCCTCTTTTATTAAGGGCTGGATGAGGCAGTCTGGTAGGAAGAATGGGTCCCCAAAACTGGGAACACAGTGAGACAGTTAGGAGTCTCACATGGAGACCAAGTTACACAACTGTCACATATATCAGAGGGCCTGGGTCAGTCCCATGCAGGCTCCCTGGTTGTCGGTTCAGTCTCTGTGAGCCCCTGTGAGCCTAGGTTAGTTGGTTCTGTGGGTTTTCTGGTGGTGCCCTTAATACCACTGGGTCCTACAATTCTTCCTTCCTGTCTTCCACAAGATTCCCTGAGATCTGCCTGATGCTTGGCTGTGGTGTCCTTTCTTATTTTATTGTAAACCCACTGTGTCCAGGCAAATTAGTGCTGCCTGGTGGAATGGTGCCTGATGTGGTTGGCTGGTCTTGTTCCTGCAAGCTCCACTGCAGGGAGTTCCTGAGTACAACATCTATGTCGTGTGCAGACGATAACGTCTCATAACACTTCCCTCCATTCTCATCCTCTCCCCTAGCTCTTAGTTTTTTCCTGTCCCCTCTTCTGCAGTGTTCAATGATCCCCCTCTCCTTTCCATGTGTATGTGCTGTGTGTGCGCGTGCGTGTGCGCGTGCGCGTGTGCGTGCGGGCTTGTGTGTGTGTGTGCGTGTGCGTGTGTGTGTGTGTGTGTGTGTTGATATAAGCATCCCATTTAGGGCTGAGCACCCAATGTTTCCTTGTTCTCGGCATTTTGACCAGTTATGAGTCCCTGTACTAACTGTTGCTCATTGCAGATGGAAGCTTCTCTGGCCATGTGGAGAATGTGGAGAGCAGCATTATTTTAGGGGTATTTTAAACGTAATTATTTAGAAGGTAGTGTGACAACATGTTCATTTAACAAAACAGCAGGAGGGTCTATGACCTCCAGAGCCACAGGCTTTGAACTGCATTTGATCCAAACAAGTGGACAATAAGACTAAACAGCACACAAATATAGGAGAGTCTAAGTTGAATGTGCAGTCAAACTGGAAAGAATCCAGCCACTGAGAGGGTGGATTCCATACTTACTGAGCCCAGACTATGGATCCCCATCAGTCTTTAGGTACCTGGATGCAGTGATAATCTACATAGTTATATTTCTGCCCTATGACCTTAATCAAAGTTTCCTGTGACCCCCTATTTGTTCAACAGGACCCCACATGGATCTACTGCCGTAAGAGGAATAAGACTACTTAGCAGTAACTGTGCCATCTGATGGGGAAAAGAAAACAAATAAGGCAATAAAACCTTGATCACATACGCCACCAGAAGGCACTGAGCCTAGAAATGTCGTTGTAAATGAAACCAGGAAATGTCACAGTCATACCACTTAGGTTCTCTGCAGCTTAGTTTCCTCCTGTAGTTTCCAAACACAGGATGCCATGCATGAACCCACTCTTAGCACTTGGGAAATTCCTCCAACTCTTCTGTGTAGGTTGACTTTCTGGAGAAGTTCTTCGTCCTCAGAGGGTTGGACTATTGAGTTATCTTCTTCTTCTTCTTCTGCTGTCAGTAGATGGACCATAAACGCTTCCTGAGAGTCTCTCTCTTGAAGAGATTCAGGCCCATGTTAAGTTCATCCCAATAAAAATAGAAGCCAGAGACGCAGCAGCTGTAGTGCCTCTTAAATCTCTTCAAATAACATCGAGCGACTAAGTGCCGGCTACTGTACAGATAGCGCCCACAAAACCAGCAGCGGGCCCTCTCAGAAGATGATAACACTCTAAGTGGCTGTCAGGCCTTAGTCATTTCCAGTACTTCAGGGGATGTTGTCTTATCTCCTGAGAATTCTAAAAAGCCCCTGGGGAAAACAAATCACGTATTTTTTCACAAGGACAACAGAATCCACTAAACAAAACCAAACACGTAGGGCCCAATGAGCACCCGTCATCTGAATGGGGTAGAGGATTCCCTTTCCTCATGGTCCTACCTGCCAGGTGTCGGGTAAAGTACTGATAAAGTGACAGTTTGGAGAGTGAACCCCTTAACTTCTTTTCTTGCACTTGTTCAATAAATGGTTAGTATTAAAAGACATGAATGAAGAATTGACTCAATTCCAATGTGTTATTTTCTGGATTTATTTTTATATGTTCATATACACATGCATACACGCATATACTTTTGATCCTTTAAAGACAGTTTGGGAACCAACTTTCCTCTCTCTCTATAGTAAACACTTTGTTATGAGGAAGTTACTAATGAAAATTTACAGAAAGTACTACTTTGTTTGTGAGACAAAGCTCAGAGGAAGACCTCTTTATCATACCACAGCAGCTATTCACTGTGGACACGTATTTCCCTCTTTTTCTTAAAGCTAGGTTGCACACATCTGTTCATTAGTAAGCAGTCTGACAACTGTTTAAGCTGCCAAGCGTCTTGTATAAACACTTCCTTAGGTAAGTAGGGTTTTCTACCCTTTCTCAAAGGGCCAAGTTGGCAGACGTGGCCTTTTGCTTTATTTCCACAGAGTTCTAGATCTAAATCCCCAGGTTAAAATATATGCCAGTCATTTCCTAGAAGTAGCTTTCTGCTCTCTCTGAAGACTGGCCCCAAAGAGTCTTAGCTGTGGAGACTTTCAGCATGGCCATTAGTCACCAGATAAGCCTGTGAATATGGAACATTGCACATTGAAAGCTCCTTTAACAGAACTTGTCTCTTACCACAGAAGCAGGCTGGCTGTCCTTTAAAAGCACATGTTGACTATTTGGTGTGATTCAAGATACTTTGAACTTTTTGTCTCAAGCACTTTTTCTGTTGGAGTTCTATATCCCACTGTACACTACCCTATGGGTTACATGTGGCTTTTCCAGGCTATTTCCTATATGTATATGTCTTCCTTCTGGGAAAGGTTCTGATAGTGTAGTGTGTGTGTGTGGTTTTATAATACTATTATCCTTTTGACAGAAAAAGTAAAAGAAGATGGAAAATAAAATGGCTATCAGGAAAAACGTGTTGAAAGAAGCAAAATCAGGCATGAAGAGGAAGGTGAAACACTGAGGGGCTGGAGTGAGTCAGCCTGTAGGAGGTCCTGAATTTATCAGTGAGGATTCAGTATACCCGGGGTACTGTGCTAATTTTTCAAAGACTCACGTGACCATTGGCTGAGTATATACTGAGAATACCTTTTCAGAAAAACAAGTTGGAAATATTTACCAGGGGGACAAAGAACATCTGCATACTTAGAAACAATAATCATAATTGTAGAGCTTTATCCTAAAAAATAATGAATAAATTTTAGCTCAAAGATGTTCACTAGGACATTGCTTATAACAGCAAAATTATTAGAACAAATCAAATGTTTATTATAGGGAATGAATACTATGGAAATAAATTTATGCAGTAAAAGTGACTAAAATAGTTTGTGAAACATGTTAACACTGTGATCCCAAGCATATAAAACACATGTGCACAGATAGAGGAATTTTAATAATGATTGTTCATGGATGCTGGTTGTATCACTTTATTTCCTTTTATATTTTAAAAGTTTCCCACAATGGTCATTTACTACTTTTAGACACAGTAAAACATGATATTAAAAATTCATCTAAGAGCAAGTGTTTGTGTCAAAGTTATAAACCTAAAATACGGGTGTACTCTGAGGAGCTGACTATAGCTGGATAGCAAATTCCCAGAGGGTAACTGAAGAGGTGTAAGACCTACCCTTATGTATGGGTCCTTTATGTTCATGATCTTCAAGTCTCTATACATAGTATGAATCTGGCACCAGATGTTGCATTTTTGGGTAGTGCTGTAGCTCACTCTGGACAAATCTGAGATAAAAAACAATTTGCATTGAGATTGGTATTAAGAAATATTTCTAATCTGTCCTCTTAGAACCGGACAAGGGCAAAAATGTCTAAGAAGCCAAGGGAGCATGTGGAATTAGATTCTTTTAGGCTTGAAGGTAGAGGTAGCACTTTTACTGTTTACTAGATGTGGGTGTAGGCTCTGTTAGATTGTATCCATTCCTAGGTTCAGTTTTCTGTCAATGTTTCAGACATATCTGACATACGTAGAGAGTGGGTTTGGCTCCACTGCCCTTTCTCTACCAAGCATGCATCACATACCTCTCTTTGCTCAGGTCATTTTGTCCCATATTAAGTAATAGTTCTTCTTTGAAGTTCCATAGTTACCCCAAAGGAATGTGACCATTATTCGTTTGAATGTTCATGACACACACTTTGGTATTGTTTTTTAAAGACTATATTAAATTGTAAAATTTCTATGCACAAGAATTCACCTTTGAAGTCTTGCACCTGGCCCATCTTAGAATTGATTTTTCTCCCCCTCAGAAATCAGGTAGTTTGGCTGCCCCAAAGCCTGACTTCCGTACTTCATGAAAGTTAGATCTGATCCAGTCTGTTGGCTCTCAAAAATCACCACAAGGAAAGTGTCACATGTTCTCAGTGGAGTATCTTTCTAGAAAAAATAAACTCTGGGCTTAAAAGAGGAACACAGAGCAATCAAGTCAATTTAGGACTCCGTGTGGATTTATTATCCTTATGGAGAAGTGAAGATCAGGGTTGGCTTTAGCATGAGAAATAACTGGGTGTGAACCTTAACTCACTGTCTGGCCAACAGACAAGGTCTCTTTCCTTGTGTAGACAGACAATCCATTGCATCTAAAACAAACAGCATTCCTTTGTTTTTCTTTTTGAGATAAGATCTCTTGTATGCCAACAGGCTTTGTATCTGTGACCTGTCTGTCTTATCTTCTGACATGCTGCGGTTACAAGAAGTCATCATTATATTCTTTGAGATTATAGGCATTCATCATATCTGACCAACCATATTCACAATCAGCATTATGCTTCTTAGACTTTTCAGGCCAACTAATTTCTGGGCCCACTCTTCTTATTTATTCCTCTCACACAAAACTTCCCCACCCTCAAACAGCTTCTTTGAAAATGTTATAGGGATACTAAACTAGAATATTCAGTCTTTGCAACAAAAGTCTATTTCACCATCAGTATATAATCTATGAATTTTATACATAGTTCCAAACATATCTCTATATATGTAGTATTTATACACAGTACCCCCAAGCAAGATTCTTTAGGGGGCTCTAAGGCTGGTGCCTTGGATTACAAATCCTGAGGCTATAGTCATATTGTATCTTGTTAGGCCATGTTCGATGGATATCCTTGGGAAGCCTGCTTTTTTGGTGGCAGGTGTGGGGTGGGGGAAGAGGAAGTGTTGACCTGGGGGTGAGGAAGAAATGGGAGGAGTGGAGGGGGATCTTTGGGTTGTAATGTATGAGAGAAGAATAAAAGTTAAAAACAAAGCAAAACAACAAAAAACAAATCCTGAGGCTATCCTTAGCCTTTCTGTTGCTGGTGTTCTTTATTACGTGGGATTATAAAGATACCTTACCTTGGCACTGCTTTTGAGAATACCCGTGAGCTAAAGTTCACTAGCTGCCCAAAATGGAACTTGGAGTGGAGCAAGTGGTCAACAAACCCAACCGTAGTTCTAGGAAGTTGGTTTAAAGGCTTGAGTTTTTAAAGTACTTTGTAGAGTTAGCTTATTCTAGTAAGTGAATGAAACTCCCTCCCTATAGCCTGGGCCATCTTCTGAGGGTGGAAGAGTGCATAATTTTGTGTCTTGCAGTGAACTGGATTTGTTCACAGCACTCATCAAGGGCACTAAACAAGTTGCCAGATGTCAATGAGATAGAGTGCTGGTGAACAAGAGGCAGACTTTAACACAGTCTGCAGACAGACAAAGGAAGTGATGAATCTGCCTAAGAAATTATATCCCATAACCTTGATAGCCCAGGGCCCCCCCCCCCCACCCCAATGTTGCTGTTCACACAAATAAACAGGAGAACTCCCTGATGGCAGAATAGCCCTCCTCTCTGACGGAATTCCTGCCTCTGCTACATGAATATTCTAGACTGTGGAAATGGAGTGGCATCCTTGAGCAGACCCTGGGAACTAGATTTTATGATATGAAGAGATGAGAGCAATGTACAATTTTCTTTGTTGGTCTGATATAGGTATTATGGCTAAAGTATTTTCACATTTCATGGAGTTCCTTTGTAGTGTACCTGTCTATTTTATACATTCACACTATCTGTCTGGCCTTTAGACATTGGAGTTTTTCAGTGTTTATGCAATCCATGTTCTTCTGTTAGAAACCACCTTTGAATTTGCTTCCTGCTTCTTGGACTGTAGGCATCATGTGGTGACTCCACCCCAGCTCATTCTTCTATCCTCTAGAATCTCCCTTTAGCTTTTGTGTTTCAACAGAACGTGTCCTTCCTCTGTACTTCAGCTGTTTTTTTTTTTTTTTCTATGTCTAGCCCTGGTTATCTCTCCCTTCTCCAGATTAGAAAAAGAAGTTCAGATGTCATTTAACCTCAGAGTCCTGTGCTGGTTATCAGGTTAAGTAGAGCACTCTGGAGATATTAAGACTCAAACAGTTGAGCTTTCTTCATGGAGAAAGGCTGTTTTATTCTCTCCTTGGTGTGTGCCTGAGTGTGTGTGTGTGTGTGTGTGTGTGTGTGTGTGTGTATGTGTGTCTGTCCGTCTGTCTGTTTTCATTCTTTAGGTACTACACTGTTCTTATTAAATTTAATTTTGTTAAATTTCTTCAGCACATATCATATTGTAAATGTATAGTAGAAGACCAATATTACAAGGAGAAAACTGGCTGATTTCTGCAGGGTTTTGTGGACTCACTGAACATGGTGTTGCTCACCACCAAAGAACAGATATATCTATACTATATCCATCTCTCTCTCTCTCTCTCTCTCTCTCTCTCTCTCTCTGTCTGTCTGTCTGTCGGTCTGTCTGTTGCTCTGTCTGTCTTTATTAGTGACTGTTCTGAAGAGGGCCTCCAGGGTGAAAACAAAGTTATGTAAGTTACGGCTAAGAAATCTGGGACAAGCAAGCTTAGAAAAGATAAGCTCGGAGTGGTTTGAGAGAAGGTGGGAAACACTGGTGTCATCAGAACTATCAAATTTTCATGGCAAAGACAATGAGCCAGTAGGTGACTCTGAAGGACGGAGGCTGACTCAGCGGGCTAGGAACACAAGGTGGGGGGCTTTTAAAAAAAATCCATTTTTTGTCACCTACCTCTTATTTCTACTGTTGTTCTACTTCTGTTTAAGGTGGAAAAATTCAAAGCTGAAATTTTCTGTCCGTGGAGAATATTCTGGACCTCTAGACAACCAAGAATAAAATGGATGACCACTTGGTGGGGGTGTTGTAGAAGGGATTGGTTCACTGATGGACTAATTACACCAGATGACCATGTAGATTTCCCTCTGTTCTGAGACTTAGTGCTTGGATCTGCTCTACAGGAAATTCTTGCACATTTGAAAATTGAAGTTACAATGTTGTGCGTGCTTTTTAGATACCCTAGGAGTGAATTTTTTTCTATGTTTTCTAGTTGTAGTAATGAAATGCTAATAATGCTAATATGCAAATAAATCTTCTGTTTAAGTATGATGCATACAGGTAAATTATACTTTCTTACTAGATCACATGTCTCTCTATATTATTGGAATAAATTTTACTGCTTGTTGTATAAATTAATCACACAGAGGTCATTTATCCTAAATGTTGGCTAATCTGTAATCCTTGTCCTCAATTTTGGGGTAAGAAATAATATTTGCTTATTTGCTTCTTTATAGCCTGCTAAATTCAGAAGGGAAGCTATAAATACTCCCTTCCCACTATCACTTAGAATCAAGGATATGCTGAATCTGGAAAATTCAGTTAAGAGGATCTGTAATTAAATGATTTAGCCTCATTTCTTTCATATGGGATGAAATTGAGCTTTATTAATTTTTCTCCCCAAAGCCTTTTCTAATGTCCTCCATCTGAGTTCTGTTAATTTCCTCCCCACTCCCTGGACCACTTACTGTGTTTTGACTAGAGCACGGTTATTTGCGAATACATCTCCTTCCCCCACTGCATGGCAAAGAGGAATCTGTCCTGCACATGTCTGCAATGCCCACAGCACCTCTTGTCCTTCTCGGTGTGGAGTGATGTTCAATAGATGTTTGGGGTTCAAAATGACTTCTTACCATAAACTCATTCGCATGTACTGTGTACCCCAGTGTGACTAGGGTAGCGAGGGTCAAATGTCCCTTGCGAGATTAGGACAGCCTTGCTTTGAGCTATTATGGAACACTATCATTATGTGAAAAGACGGCGATGATGATGACTCTGAATATATAGGATCGTGATGGGAAGAAGAGGTGTATAACATGCCCCCACACATCCATGCCTTTATGTTTGTGGCTTGTAACAACGTTTCCAGGGCTTATGTGCAGTTATAAAAACAGACAGGAAATTTTGTTCTGGTTTTAGTTTTACCGCCGTCTAGCAGTGTTATGTTAGGCCAAGCATCAAACGTTCTGATCGTACTTTCCTCATCATGAGGAGAGTTATAGAACCCACTCACTCTAATGATTTCTGACTTTACTAAATTGAGAGGGTCTTACCTCTCTTCTATGTCAAAGTTGTCCTTTTCCTCTCTACTCCTGACAACGTGTGTAACTTAATCTCCGTGTGACTCAGCTTCCTAACTTAGAAAACGGGAGACATTTGTTTTATAAAGTTGTGATTAGTGCTAAATATGTTAATAAATATGGAGTAGTGGAGCAGAGTCTCATGTGAAATAAGCATTGATAACAATATTAACTTATTTACTCTGTTACTTTTCTGAAAATACATTAGTCCATCTCCAATTAAAATTTCAAACAGTTCTTGATATGGTACCTGGTACAGGTAATGCATGTGATATATATTCCTCATTTAAGTTTGCTCTTTTTATTTTTTTTCGAGACAATGTTTCTCTGTGTAGCTTTGGTGCCTTTTCTGGATCTCACTCTGTAGACCAGGCTGGCCTCGAACTCATAGAGAGCCACCTGGTCTGCCTCCTGAGTGCTGGGATTAAAGGCATGCACCACCACCACCTGCCCCAATTTTTTTGTTCTTCATACTTATTTCAAGTAGCACATGTAAAATTGTATTTGTATTAGGTCATAGAATACTTCTGATCACTCACTTTGTCCACAATGTGACATCTTTATCCTTTACTCTGTGTTTGTTTATGCATGACTAATCTTTGACTTCTGCACTGTTGACTTGCGTTCTGAGATCATTGAGAAACTCTCTGTTCTTATGTCCATAAAGCTCACAAGCAAATGGACAATGACAATTACATGCAGAGAAGCTGTGTTTCAGATGTCCAAATCTGATAGTCTGTTGAAAGGCACAGTTAATAATGACTCATCTTCCAGAACATCTACCTTGCTTAGGATGTATGTAAGGTATATGACTGTGAAGTCCATCAGTTCAATACTGTGTTTTAATTTAATGAAATGTATTGTGAATGTGATCTGTGATAAGCACTGGTTTAGTTTTGTGTGTATGAGAATATATGTCCCACTAGAGGTGGGTGAGACCAAAATGGGAAGAGGAAAACAATTGGTCTTTAGTCTCAAAGAATTTGCACTCCAATTGGATGTTAATGGTTTAGATATTTTGAGAACAAAATGCTTGGATTTTGATTATTTTGATATTTGAAATATTTGATAATTATTGATTGGATGCAAAATATTTTATATATGATACCCATTACTCTACCAGCAATATTATTTCATTTAAGAATATTTTATTTTTATTTATGTATATGTGTGTGTCTGTGAATGAATATGTGCACACACATGTGTGGGTACCCACAGAGGACAGAAGAGAACATCAGATTCCCTGGAGCTGGAGTTGCCGGGTGTTGTGAGTCATCAAATGTTGGTGCCGGGAACGGAACATAGGGTCCTTAGGAGAAACAAGTGCTCTTAACAGCTTAACTATCTTTCTAGTTCCTCATTTAATTTTTTATTTTTAAATTTGAAAAGTCAATCAAGTTTCGAGAGCTTACGTGACACATTAGCAGCGTGTTGACCCAGAAGGAGGAGTCAGAGAGACCTTCTGACTATGACCCTAGGGCACATGTGCCAATGTCTTTAAATGGGATAATGTGAGACTACGTTCTGCCAAGTGTACACTGGGTGAAATGCAGAGGTCTTTTCTATGTTTCCCTGATTTTATTATTAGCCTGAAAAGTATTTCTGCTTCTCCAACGTGATCCACAATTTTCCAGCTTTGAATTCTTGACAGTCAAGATTTAAAGCTTCAAGCATATGATTATGAGGTGGTGGTTCTTAACATTTACCACAACCTCCCGGCTAACCACACAGCAGCCGACACTCAAGATTCTTCTAGAAGGAAAGAGGGATCTCTCCCCCCACATTCAACCAACTCCATGGGAAAACATTAGCAGCGACAAACATTGCAAATGAGGTAAGTTGGAAGCTTCACTCCTCTGTAGGAGGGAGCCGCTGCAGCAGCATTCGCCACGAACAAGTTTGAAATACAACAGCTGGATGGTATTGGTCATTATTTATTAGATTTCAGGGGAAATTTTATAATGACTGAGCATACAGGGGGAGTGCTATTTCTCAGAGTGGAGTCTATTTACACTGATACTTATTGATACTTATATTTATTTCACTTGGCAGACATGTACGAACACATTTTTTTTTGAAAAATACTTTGTGGAAAAACAAGGCAGACTACACTCTCAAAAAAAATCTACCACAGAAGGAATAATAATAGCTTCCATGTCTGGAGACAACAGACAGGCATAAAATATAAAGGAATTATTTTATCTGGGACAAGAGAATTGCTGTGACGGCAAATTTTGACCTTGTCAGAATCTGGACAACTCTTCCAGAAGTTTAAAACTTCTCCCCTGACAGAGCTCAGGCCACAGACGAGATAACTGATCTGGGATTTAGCAGTATTGGCAAGGTGGTACATTATGGGATTTAGCAATGGAGTGTTTGCTCCCTAAAGAGAGAACTACAGGAATCTTAGGAACGTGCATCAGTTCCCCAGTGTAGGAGCAGTATGTCTAAGTGTATTTCAAGTAAATCCTCAACTCAGTGCAGAAAGCTGCAGTTCTACCACGCCTTCAAAAGGAAATCAGCACAGGGGAGGCAGGCCCGGACGACCCTCCTGGAGACAAATCCATCCTTCAACTCTTCATTTGACCTGGCAGTCTATTTTAGTCACCTGTGAGATGCACTCATTTTTGGTTGAGTCCATGATCCTATTTATTCATCCACCACACCAGTGTCAGGCTCTTGATTTTTCTTTCAGACCCCTAACAATGCATGAAGATTTGAATATTTACTTCGATACTTCCCACTGACTCAAGTCACCATGATTCTCAAGTAGTTTTAAAAAAAAAATTTATCGTTTCTGCTTTATTTTTCCCTTTAAGTTTTTAGTGATGGTGATTGGGTAGATTTTATTTGGTAAGTGTAAACAGGACTTATCTAAAAAATGAGTGTGCTTTGGAGGCATATTTACTAATTTGCTTAGATGAGAAGGTGCATTAAAGGAATAAAAGTCAGTGGGTTTAAGTGAAAAAATACTTAAAAGGTAAAGCAGGGCCAGGAAAATGGCTCAGTGGTTAAGAGCACTTGTTCTTACAGAGGACCTGGGTTTGGTTTTCAGCATCTACACGATAGTTTACAAACACAAATCCAGTTCCAGGGTATCTGATTACTTCTGTTGAATTCCATGGGCACTAGGCCTACAACATGCTGTTTGCCTACACACATGCAGGCAAAACACTCATGCACGTAAAATAAAATGTAAAAATCTGAAAAAAAATTTTAAAAATGGTACAACAACATTTGCAATTTTATACATATGCAAAGCTAACAATAATCTAGCCTATTTCCAGAGATTTGGGTATTGGCTTCATGTTAAAAGTTGGGCAGTGGTGGCACATGCCTTTAATCCCAGTACTCAGGAGGCAGAGGCAGGTAGATCTCTGTGAGTTCGAGGCCAGCCTGTTCTACAAATCAAGCTCCCGGACAGACTCTGAGGCTACACAGAGAAACCCTGTCTCAAAAACAAAACAAAAAAAGGTTCTTTTCTCAGTGCACAGCTGTTAACTCAGAGCTCACAACTGATCACAGTGCAGAGAATAAGCATCTGTAAAGTGCTCAGACATAGCTGGGGTATCTACATCACTCCCACCTCCAAGACTTAGGGACCATCATGGAAGAGGATGATTGCAAGGTTGGGAAAATCCAGAGTGGAGCAGTGTCCTCTGGATATAACAGGACCGATGGTGTCATGAATTCAGCTGTGGTTACCTGCACAAGACTTGAAGAAGATCAAGCCAATCAGCATTCCAGCATGAGGGGTGGGGTGGAGGTGGGGGCTCATGAGCTCCCACCTCTAACTGAGGAGTTATGACTAATTGGTGGAGCCGGAGGGAAGGAGAATCATTCTTTAAGGATGTGGTCCCTGGGAGGTCGATCACACTCTATTAGATGGTCCCACACCCATGAGTATATAGGAGCACAAATTGGAATTGATGACTTATTAAAAAAAAAAAAGAGAGAAAGGACACAAAGCTGGGAGGGGGTGGGGAGATGGGGTAGGTCTGGAAAGAGGGAGAAAATAGTACAGGGTAGAACATAATCAAAATGGATGGTATAAAATTCTGAAAAGATTAATAAAGTAGGTATGAAAAGTGTAAATTCAATAGTCAGCAGAGATTAAAGCTACACGTTTTCAATGTGTGTAAGGTGGTAACCTGAAAACACACATAAGGATTGGGTGACCCTGGTCCTAGAATTGATCCTGAACTCATTTCTGAATTGTCCACTTTTATTTGCTCTTACACGATACACATGCATTTTGAACAGCTCTTAACAGGGCAAAATGCCTTGACTTTATTTAGACTATTCTGTGGTCTTCTATTGACCTTCTGTCTGTTACTTGGCTTCCATTTAGTAGAGACACACAGCATGGTATCTTACTATTTAATTTTCTGCCTAGTCCCATTATCTATTTGATGCATGTCTATGTGATTGTCCAGTGGGTGGCAGTATGAATTAAATGCTATAGATTTGAAATGAAAATTGTCAATTTTGTAGCATTATGATCAATAAGCCATTCCCTCTGTTTGACTGAAACTGATCACAGTCCTAGAATATGCTGTCTTCAAAACAGTAATGACACCATGACATTATTTAATGACTTCCAACATAGGGAGAAAAACTTAGAACTCAGAACTTAGGGTGGGCGTGGTCAGGGAATTATACCATAAAATCCATATGCTTTAGAGTTGGTTGTGCTGTGTAGGTTGGAGGAACTCAGGTATGTTTTGGGTTAGTCCAGTCCTTCAAACTATTTCTTTCAAATGTTTTCTTTCAACCAAATCTGAAACACATTTCACCAAAATCTTTTTTCCCTTAATTTTTAAAGCCATGTGTATTTAAAGGGACATTTAATCCATATGTTTTGGCTCATTTACACTTAACTCATCAAGATATTGTTTTTAAGAGTTACTTGAGCTCCACGAAGCCTATTTTATAAGGCTTTTCTCCCTCACTACTAGGAAGTTGTGTTTTGCTGGAAACAGACATTGAACCCACAAAATAATTAAGTTCGGATGAAAATTGAGAATGTACATGTACAAGTTTTTTTTTTGAGAGCCACTAAACTTAACTTTGAAAAGCACATTCTTCTCTTGCGATTTTTTAAGTTACTTCTAAATACTAATATGCTTTGGCTGAGATGCTATATTTGATCATCCTTTAAATCTTTATGTTACAGTTGAATGTCTGAATGTTTGTTTCCCAAAATATCTTCTTTAGCGTAATGCATAAAATCAAAGTCAAAACATAAAAAGCATGCACTGAGGAGTGAACGCCAAACTCCTTTTGAGGTTAATGTTGAGCTATGCTTTTGAAACTCAAAGATGCCTTTTCTCTCCCTACTAACTTTCCACAGAAAGCTCTGCCTGCCCTGTTCTTGGAAGCGCTGTCCTCTGTGCTTCCAAGAGGTGGTGAGATACAACTGCTTTGCTCTCTCTCTCTCTCTCTCCCTCTTTCTCTCTCCCCCTCTCTGTCTGTCTGTCTCTGCCTCTGTCTCTCTTTATGTGTTTATATTTTTGTGTGCAGGTGTGTGTATGTGTGCACATGTGTGTGCACATGTGTGTGCACATGTAGAGGCCAGAAGTCAATTGTTGGGTGACTTGTGACTTCCTCAGTTACCTTCCATGTTTTTTGTTTTGTTTTTTTGAGACAGGGACTCTCATTGGACCTCATGGATTGGCTAGACTTGCTGGCCAGCAAGCCCCAGCTATCCTTTTCTTGTATTCATCCTGGCAGTAGGGAGGACGAAACCGGATTGCTGTGAATTTGAGGCCAGCCTGGACCTCATGGCAAATAGCAGTCAGTGTTACAGAGCAAGATACCATCACAAAAAATTAAAAGCAATTGATCAAGATTAATAGAACACCATTTTTATGACTGTCTTTTCAGGAGGTTCCCATATTACCAACTCTCAGCGATGGTGTCTAGTAACAACTTCCTTTGTGAATTTATTACAAGTCTAAAAAAGTTGAGAATGATAGACCTCTGATTCCAAATAAGATATTTAAATATTAGGAAAATTTCTGAAGTGGGTGGTGGTGGCCTCAATGTAGATATGTTTAGAATCTACAGCACTTAACTGTCGACATTAGCCATAATGGAGGCTTCAGATGATGCCTGTTCTCCATGAAATGCTGAAAGAAAAATGAGTGCTTTTCCTAAAATGGAAGATGTAAAATGCACACAAAATACATTTGATTTCCTGTAGTAAAACTCTATTCTTTCTGTTCAGACTATGAAGACTAGAGATTTTTATTTACATCACCTGGCCAAGCATCCGACACAATTTTTTGTTTTCTATGAACTAAAGACTGAATTAACTTTCACTCTCATCTTCCCTAATTCAAATAGATTTTGAAATATTTTATTTTCCTATTATGTATGTATGTGTATGGATTGGTTGCGAGCCACTGGACTGCGGTGCTGGAAACCAAACTCCGGTCCTCTGGAAGAGCAGCAAGCACTCTTGACCAATCTCTGAGCCATCTCTTCAGTCACCCTCCAGGAGATGTTTATTCACATATCTACCTGAATGAGAAGAAAAGGGGAACGTCAAGAACTTCAACTGACTCTGGAAATTCTGTTCAAAGAGTTCTGGGATACAGGGATTAATCTGAGTTATAAAAATGATTTGGTTGAAAAACGGTAATTCTTTTCATGTATATTGAGGTTCAATGGGTGAAATTTGTAGAGATGCTCAACTCTTTTTTAAGATAATGAGGTTGTAACTTCAGGTTGCTGCTCATTTGAAGGTCTTTTTTATTTGTTTTTGTTTGTTTACACCCTCCCCACCCTTCAAGGATATTGTCTGTGTGTACTCTACATATGTGCACCTATTTCATTTCTCTCCAGAAATTTGCTGAGGTTCAAAACTTCATGAAAACGACTTGACATTCCCACTACAAGTCAACTAAATGCTCCAGAGCCATCACCCATAACTCTGCAGAGGGTAGGGGGAAAGGAAAGAGTGGGAAGGGAAATGGGGGGAGAGGAGGGAAGAGAGAAGGAAGGGCTGGGGAGATGGCTCAGTCGGCAAACACTTGTGGTACAAGTGTAAGGACTGCCTTTCGATCCGCAGCACTCACGGAAGAGGGAGAACTTAGCTGGCCTTGGTGGTGCATGCTTTTCCTCACATGAAGGGAAAGCTGAGGGGAGCTCTGTGAGTGCTAGGCCAGCCAGGATTACACGGGAAGACCTCATCTCAACAAATCAATCAATCAATCAATCAATCAATCAATCAATCATGGCACACAAATGTAACTCCAGCACCGGGGAGGCTTCGATGTATTTATTTTACAACAAAGTGGTTTATTAACCTGAACTTATGGTCAGTTTATTATTTCAATATCGTAATGCTTGTAAAGTTGTAGGAAAAAGTATATACTTAAGTCTGCATATTTGTAAATATGTGATCTTTCCAATCTTTGACCTTAATATCTTAAATTTCATCCACTGTTTTGCGAGTATTGAATTTATTGGTATCTATTTTTAGTTGTCAGTGTTATTGGTCTGTGATTTGTTTCTGTGTTACTTTGTCTTATTTGTTATCAAGTGTATATTTTCAAAAAGGGCTAGATGGTTTATCATCTCTCTCATTCATTTATGGGCAGATGAAATGGCTCGGTGGGGAACAGTGCTTGTCGCCAGCCTGAATTTGATCCCTGGAATGAACGTGGTGGAAGGAAAGAATTGACCTCTTACCTCCATGTGCATGGCATCTCTGTCTCTCACTACATGTGTAGGTAACGTGAGAATTATCTGTTTCTTAGAGCAGACTGGAGGTAGGTGCTTTATCTCTGTCTCTCACTACCTGTGTAGGTAACGTGAGAATTATCTATTTCTTAGTAGATTGGAGGTAGGTGCTTTTGTCATCTATGTCGGTGACTGTACAGGAAATATCCTTAGCATCATAATTCACGTATTTTCATAAGAGTTTTCCTTTACATGTAAGTAATAAGAACTGAATGTGAGGCTTTGGCTATTGCCTAATAACTTAAATCAATTAGCAGAGTAAAACATAAGCCAACTATTAAGCTCAAAGTAAACCAACCAACCAAACAAAAGGTTTCTGCACTCCTTTGCTGTTGTTAATTATACTTTTAATTAATATAACCAACCAAAAAAGTGAAGTAGCCAAAGACATTTGTGTTTTCACTTACATGCTAAATCAGCGGGAATCATTTTACTGTTTTGCAGTGATTCTGTGTGAGCAGCAAGTTTGAAACACTGCTCAGATATGTATCTGCAGATTGTTCTGCTGTTGTTGAAGTCAACTCATTAGAGAGAGGAGTTCTGTTCCTACCTGTGAAGCCTGGAAGTTCCGAGAAGTCAGAGTGAGAACAGGAAATGCAGTCAAGAAGCCGAAGGGGCTGTTCTGCTGGGTTCAGGGAATGTTATTAAAAACAGAAACAGGTCACAATGGAGAAGCAGATACATCGCATGGATTTAGTGTCAAGTTACCAACTTCTGCACATGACAAGATAAATGTCTCCTATCTTCAGAAGTCACATAACCCTTTTTTTCCCCTCAACGTGGATTGTTCCAAGACATTGCCTCAACTGTCCTCCTATTGGCTTACCGCTCTAAAATTTCAGATCTAAAACATAGATTCAACGGGTGGAGAGGTTCTGCCCTTTAAATCTTCCTTCTTACCCTCTGGAGAAAACCAAAATGTGCCTGGGGAGATAACTCAGCAGGTAGCGGTGTTTGCTGCAGAGCCTGAACGTCATCTCGGTTCCTACCAACTCCTGCAGGATGTCCTCTGTCCTTCCCACATTCGCCGTGGTGTGTGACACACACACACACACACACACACACACACACACACACACACACACAAGACAGCGCTACCGACAACAAAACATAGGCTGGGTTATAGAGTTTGATTTTCTGTGTGTGTGTGTCAAGCCTTTTATATCTCACTTAACTCCTTACCTCTGTAAAAGAATGGGGTGACCCACAGAAAGAAGAAATAGTAAATTAGAGAGAGAAGATGAGGGCTTAAGGAAATCGTATTTTCATTAATGAAGGAGAGGCAGATTTCTCAGCCCAGCTATGAGCCATCCTTGAGAGAGGCTTCTACCAGAAGGGGTATAAATGTTGCCTGTTTTGTGGATGACATTTGTGTTTGATTGTGTTGGTTTTGTTCTTATTTCTGACTATCAATGCCATCTGCTTTATTTTTTTAAATCAGTGGGTGGGGTTTTCTAAGACTAAACAGGAATCTTATGCAGCCAACGTAGTTTGTAGATAGAACTAACATTATAGCATAAGAGAAAGGACAAGGATTTTATGTCGGAACATCTATCTTAGAATTTTAGCTCTGCATATTTCACTTGGAAAACTTTGATAAATCTATCAAATTTTGTCAAATTTTGAATTTCAGTAGCTAATTCCACACGGATAGTGACATATATCTCACCAGGCTGCAGCAAGGGCCAAATGAGATGGGCTTTGCAAAACACTACCAAGGTGTTGGGTGCATAAAGACTTTCAATACTGGCTTGTTCTTCGTCTTCTTAATAGCCAAATCAGCCACTCTGGAAGCAGAGACACTCATGTTCTGATATAGGTTCTACTTCTTCAATAGCATTTATGGTAGTTTTCACAATAGTTCTTTTTCTTTTGTTCTAATATATGTATATATATGTATATACACATATGTGTATGTGTGTCCAAGTGTACATGCATGATCCTGGTGTTTCTGGGCATATGCATGAGTATATGTATGCATGTGAAGATCCAAGGCTGGCATTGGGAGTCTTCCTCAATCACGTTATACCTTATTCATTGAGAG
Source organism: Peromyscus aztecus (assembly GCA_902168405.1). NCBI lineage: Eukaryota > Metazoa > Chordata > Mammalia > Rodentia > Cricetidae > Peromyscus > Peromyscus aztecus. Next base: position 22,685 of record CABHPQ010167502.1, read on the forward strand.
TCTCTTCTCTAACTCCAGAGCTTGCTGGTAAAGCTACCTGGCCAGCCAGTTCGCTCTGGGGAATCCCGTCTTCTGTCTTCTCAGTTCTCGAATCACATGTGGACTACTACACTTAGGCAGGTTTTCTGTAGGTTTGGGGAGTCTGTTCTCTGCTCCTCACACTTGTAGGGCTGGTGTTTTCACTCTTGAGCCATCTCCAGCTCCAGAGTCTCAGTTATCTTAACTGTGGAATGAGAAGATATTGAAGTTACTGATTAACTGAAATATCTGTCCTAGAGAAACTTTATGGCTATCCAATGAGAAAAGAATATGCATACACTTCAAAAATTACATAGAACAAAGAAGAAATATAAGCTGGAGGGTTGATTTTAAGGAGATAATAATTTAGGCACTAACATTGTATAATTTTCTTTTGCTTTAAAAATAAAATAAGGAAATTTTCAGGAAATGATTTCTTAATATTTCCCAATAGGTCCCTTAGCCACTTTCAGCATATTTATTCTTGGTCATTATCATGTCTTGGTGCAAATGGATTCTGAAAAGGAATGTCTTTCTGAGTATTAACAATTGTTCTTTTACAAAATATAATCATGTATCACCGGAAAACCCCTAGAATCCTAAGAAACAAGACTCTTGGAACATTCTAGAAAATATATCCACACAATGACAAAGACAGGACTAAGGCTTATTTATTAATGAAAATGAGTGGAAATTTTTAGGTTTAAAGGAAAATGAAATTATTTGCCAGAACTAAATAATAAGCAGCATTGTAAGAAGTTTTTTTTTTTAAAAATAAAATACCTGTCTTAAAAATGGGGTTTAACAGGATAAATTTGCTTGAATGGTAACTTTTCTCTTTGTTTCAGTTTTATTTTTGATGTTTGCAGCAGATCTGGAGAAGTAAGGATCACCCCTGTTATCATCATTCTAACTCTTTCTCAACAATAGAATGAATTTACCAACGCAGAAGACGCATGCTAACTCACTGGCCGTAGACTGTTCTGAAAAGAAACTCCTTGCCTCTTTGCAAAGTATATTAGCTCCCGACCCCAATTGTATCCAAAAGCTTGAGAAATTCCAGCATGTTTCTCATAAACCTTGATTTTTATTTTCCATTTTTTTTTTTTTAAAAAGTGGAATGACTCATGGCATGGCTTTATGTAATTAGCTGTCCTTAGTCACACACAAGCTTTATGCTGGTAAGAGTCTGTAGGAGTGTTAAGAAGCGCTTGGGAGTTAGTGTCTGGGCTCTAGGGTGGGGACACATGACTCGCTATGATCTGAGCCACAAAACAGGTTCTTTTTTTCCCCCCCTCCAGGATTTAGACAGATGACAGCGTACCAGTTTCAGCAACAAAGCAGTTGAGGTAGACAGAAAGTAATTAGTTTTTAATGATCTTCTGGAAGTCACACGGATAGATTGATTTCTGTTTTGATCTTGCCTGGATTAATAGCTGCTTTTGAGTGTCCAGTCCCCACTTCAGCATCCATTGTTTCTCCATTTCACGGTCTGGCACTCCCACGGTTTTGGTCTTCCTTGACCTATTGTTCCGTGTCTGTAAGGCGCTGCCCAGTGTTTTTGTGTTCTTCAGCTTTAAACACAGTGGTGGTGTTTTCTTTTCATTTCTATAGCTGTTTCCTGTTGGGAATTCCATGGGGTTATTATCACTTCCACAGACTGACATCCAAATAGGTTCTTAGTGAATGCACTGCCCATGAAATCAGGCGGGTTCCCTGTGAAGAGTTAACGGTGTCAGGTTCTAACTCAGACCCCTCCTTTTCCTTTCTGGTTTGCCTTGGGTGGGACTGTGTGGAGTAAGGGAATTATTTAGACACAACTAAGTAAGGAGGCGTCCAGGAGACAGTTTTTTTTACGGATGAAGCTGCTGTTAGGATTGAAAAACGTTTCCCTGAAAATAAATGGTAATTTGCTTCTGTTCCGTTGCTTTGCAATGACAATGTGATCCATTTTTCTTCCAATTGTCACCAACTCCTGACACTCAGAGGTCTCATTTTTTAGGTCTGCCTTCCTCTTTTCCTCCTCGTCCCAAGGAAGGTTTTAAAGGCCTAACATTCATTTTTTAATTCTTTTGGGTCAATCAAGTTATGCAGGTAATTAAAACAATTGAGACAACGAAAGAAAGTAAATCAGTCAAATTCTCACATATCTTAGATTTGTCAATCATGGTTTTTAAAGACCACAGGTGATTCTATCTCTGCAGTTCTGAGTCCTTTTGGGTGGCTACGAGAAGCAAATCTATGTCACTTACAAACAGTAGAGGATGAAATAAGTGCCACGGAATATGTACTTTGAGAAAACGGAAATGGAAAGAAAAGGGAAATGGCTTCTGATGTGAATACTTTAGAATACAAGCTAGATTCCTATTATACTAGCTGTAAATTCCCGGTAGATCTTGAGTAGATAGTGCCAGGAGGCTGGGTCCTTCTAGGTCAGTGGCTCTCACCCTTTGTAATGCTGTGACCCTTTAATACAGTTCTTCATTGCTGTGGTGACCCCCCAACCATAACATTTTTGTTGCTACTTCATAACTGTAACTTTGCTACTCTTATGAATCGTAATGTAAATAGCCGTGTTTCCAATGGTCTCAGGAGATCCCCGTGAAAGG
>CABHPQ010167502.1:25411-39002 GCA_902168405.1 Peromyscus aztecus
ACCCGACATGACAGTCAGCTTTCTATTTTGTATCAGGCACCCGGTGCAGAAAAGGAGGTTCATCCATGTGGTCTAGGCTTTTGCATCTTTTTTTTTTTTTTTTTTTTGGCTCTTGCCGCCCGGTCTTAAATTTCCAGCAGTAGGGACAAAGGAGGAATTTGAGGACAAAGTGCTGGACAGTGGAAACTTCAGGTACAGCCCTCCAGGGCTCCTGTCGTCACCGACAGCTGTTTTAGGGTTAGATCTGACCTTAACCCCCCCCAACCCCATATATAGTTACTGTATAGTTATATATACAATGTAGTTATTGTATAGTTACTTCTCATCCTCTATAGCCTCATTTCAGCCAGGTAGAGTCTTTTAAAAGTTTTGTTTAAGCTCATCTTCCAATTACTTTCTAAGGTATTACTGTTCCCCACCCCCACACACCTTTTACTCTCTAAAGTTCAATATCTTTTGATCTTTTCAACATGAATCTCTGATCTGACCGAAGCTTCATATGAGTGTGCCATCTTTACAGTGGTGGTATATACCAGTGGCTGATATCCCATGCATCTTCTTTAATGAAACATACCTACAAATACACTCCATTCAAATCCTGGAAAGCCTAGGTGTTGAGAAGGACAAAGAGCTCCTTTTTTTTTTTTTTTTTTTTTTTTTAAATGAGGCAGTAACTCTAAGTCTGGACTTAAGAGATGACACTCTTGCATCAGCCCAATGGCCTTTGGGATCATTTTGAATTTTGATACTTTTCCAAAATGGATAGAACAATTGTTCATTGTTCATCTGGATTTCGCTTCATTTCTCCCATCATTTTGGAAATTTCCACTCGTGTGTGCTGTTAAGCATGCATGTGTGTGCTTGTGTGTTGGCTAGAGGACAGCTAGGTTCCCCAGATATCTACTAAGTGTGTGTGTGTGTGTGTTTGACAAGGTATCTTTACTGGCCTGGAACTCACCAAGTAGGCTAAACTGGCCGCCAAGGAGCCTGCCTGTCTCTGATTCCCTTGGACAGGGACTCTAAGAGTGTGTCTCACCGTGCCCAGTTTTTATTATGTGGATTCTGGAGGGTTGAACTCAGGTCCTTGTGCTTGCAAGGCAAACACTTTATTGACTGAGCTATCCTCCCCTGCCTCTCATGTATTTAATGATAGAAATAACAGTAATTACCTCATGGAATTGTTGTGATGTCAAAACGACAATTCCTATGTACTCGGCGAGTTCTTAGTAGTGACTGCTGCTGTTGTCAGGTTGCTTATAGTAATAATAACAACCGTTAGGCAGGATATCAAAGTGTTTATGTTCTGTTTAGGGAGGATCAGTCACTGACTGAATATGTATGTACCAAACCGTTTCTTTGATTGTAGACGTGCAGATGTATATGGGTCAAAGGTCAAAAAAAGCATATCAGGGGAGGACCCAGAACAGGTAGAGTTGGAAGAGGTCTAGGGAGAAAAAACATAAGCATGATTTTTTTTTTTAAAAAACTCCGGAGAAAATCCTCCATCTTTTAATGCAATCACTTCCACATCCCTTCACATAGAGCACAAGATCTTGTCTGGGAAGTCAGCCTGGCATTTACAGAAGGTCGGGCTTCATTGCCAGTCACACATCTGAGACCAGGCTTAATCTGTAGAAGCCACCATTTCTGGCCTGTACTGTAGCTCAAAAAACACAGTGAAGTGAGTCCAACCTCTGTCCCTCCGTGCACTGCCACCCTCACCCTCTTCTCAGAAGTCCACACCCCAACCTAGTAACTACTTCCTGTTGAGGTAGAGAACTTCCAGGGCAACCCCAGACTCAGACACAGCCCTTAGTGCAGATCAGTGGACAGTTCTGCTTCACAGACTTCTGCTCCCCGCTAGTCCATTGTCATTGACCCGGGGAGGCTCCTGCCTCTGCTCTGAAGTAGGGAGATCACAGGAATGCCCATTCCTATGGAGCTGCGGGCAGCAGGGGCTCATCTGGGGTGGGAGATTGTAGCTAGAGTTTTCCTGCCTGGCCCACGGTCAGGATAAATCTCTCTCACCTGCCAGTCCCACAGCCGCTCAGACCCAACCAAGTAAACACAGAGACTTACATTGCTTACAAACTGTATGGCCGTGGCAGGCTTCTTGCTAACTGTCCTTATATCTTAAATTAATCCATTTCTATAAATCTATACCTTGCCACATGGCTCGTGGCTTACCGGCATCTTTACATGCTGCTTGTCCTGGCGGTGGCTGGCAGTGACTCCCTCTGCCTTCCTGTTCTTTTTCTTCTCTCTGTTAGTCCCGCCTATACTTCCTGCCTAGCCACTGGCCAATCAGTGTTTTATTAGCAACACATTTGCCATACAGAACATCCTACAGCAGGAGATGGAAGGCATCACATTGCAGCAGAAGCAAACAGGACCCAGGACAGGCTGCTTAGTGTCCCCACTACCTGGTGAAGTCCCCTGCCTTGATGTGGCCCAAAGTTGCTTCTAGGAGAGGAACCAGACATTTCAACTATCAGACACCGGATATACTTATCTCCTCCTGTCACCCGCTGCATTTACATGAAAGAAATAACCCTACTGCTGAGTCAAGACTGAAGGAGATGGGCTACTATATACACTGCTTTCTTTCTTTAAAATTTTTTGTCTTTTTTTTTTTTTAAATCTGAGTTGCAGGTCAGGTGTGTCAATTCTGGAAGCAGCGGCAGGTCTGTTGGTATGACAGAATTGTCTACAGGCAGGTAAACCCTTCGCCAACAAAGGCTACCACCAAAGCAGCCAGCTGCCAATGCTGCAACCACAGCTGGGAGGAGGAGGACACCGCGGACGTGGCCAAGTCTGGATGGGAAGATGCAGTGGGCACCTGATGCTGCTCTACTGTGGGTGGTGTTGGTGCCACCTGGTAGAGGGACGAAGTGAGAGGGTGCACTATACAGGAAGGCTGTACAAACTGGGCCTGGGCAGGTAGTTCCTTTGGCGGTCAGGCGGCTCTACCTGTCCTTGAGCTCTCGTGTCACACGCTTAGTGATCCGTCCACACATCAGACCAATCAGGAACAGTATGCAGATGTTCCCACTGATCACAGAGAGGATGTAGTTCTTTGAGGGCAATGTCATGACTTGCATGGCAAGATCGGAGAAGCTATTTGCTGGGGCCACCTTGGCTGCATAACTCCACATTTCAACTCGATCATTGAGACGTTTTTTGCACTAGGGCTGCAACCTCACTCTCTTATCTTCCAAGGCCTCCATTAGGCAGGACATCTGACGCCCACGGCCAGGGTGATGGCCGCACAGTGGTGTTTGATGTCTAGAGCACACGCTGTGTGAAGAACTGGGTCCACAAAGATGTCTGCTTTGCTCTCCTTCAACATGTTCAATACTAAAGTAGTTTTTTTTTGGTCTGAGCTGTTTTCCTGTTTTTTTTCTTTCTTCTTTTTTATTTTATTAAGTCTTATTTACTTTTTAAGCCTTAGCTTAGAGTAAAAAGGGTTTTATAATTTTGTATACATTAGGATCTTTATGAGCATTGGTTTATTGTTTGGCTTGCTGTTAGGCTGTTGTTTTGTGAGTTTTTGTGCGGTGCTTAATTCTGGATAGCTGTTTGCAAGACTGCTTATACTTTAATTGAATGGAAAGAATGTGCAGTCTATAGACAATATTAAATTTCTAAGAAAAAGCTGTATTCTGATAGTGAGTAAACATAAACTAGTGTTTAATGGCTTTAATTCATTGAAGAAATCATACAATAAACATATTCAGGCTATCAAAAGAAAATATTATAGATATGACTACAGTCTCCCTCAGCACCATCAATCATGTCTGATTCCTCTTTAAGAAGTCGCAACTGTATTTAATTTTGATACTGAGAACTTTACATCTTATATGGCCACAGATTATCCACAACACTGCCTCTTTAATGCGTTTTCTCTGTGTTAAAAATGTAAATTTTATTTTAATGTGTGTTACTTTGAAGTTCCTATTTTGGTAATTTGCTGTTATATGTTGGGTGGGGAGACGATCATATCATTTGCAAACAATGACGAACTTACCTCTTCTTTTCCTATTTTTGCATTTCATTCTGTTTCTAATGCTTAGGAGGCAATGAAAATGAATAAGCACTGGAGAGGAAATACTGTATTGAGTGGTTAACATCAATACAGCCTATATTCCCAGAACGCTGCCTTTCCATACTTATGGCTTGTTCTCAGCTTTCCTTCATCTCAGCTGGGGGAGAAGGTGGAGAGTTGGGAATTCAGTTAGGAAAGAAACCACCCAGGAAATCGGGGGTGGGGGGGTGGGGGGGATGCGGACTCTGTAACTTTAGCAAATTCAAAGTATAGCCCTGCCTCTCTCTTTGCAGACGATTGGAGAGTGTATTTGTTATTTTTTCTCATCGCTGTGACCAAACATCTGACCAAGTCATTTAAGAAAGTGCTTATTTTGGCTCACAGCTCTAGGGTGTGCTCTCTCGTGGTGCAGAAGGCATGTGTCAGAAATACAAGGCAGTTGGTCACATTGTACCTTCTGGTAGGAATCAGGAGAGAGATGAATACGTTACTCAAGTTGCTTTTTCTTTTTATGTAGCCCATTGACTTATGCTGCCCTCAGTTAATATGGGTCTTTCCATCTCTTTCAGACTGATCTAGATAACCCCTCCCAGGCACACCCTCAGGCTTGTCTCCTAGGGGAGTTTAAATTCTGTTGAGTTGAAAGTCAATATTAACCACCACTGAGAGGTGCGTCCAATTCTTGAAATTACATAACATTTCATATAAAAACCTTTAGAAAGATATTAAATCCTAACCAGCAATTCACTCATTTAAACCTTGCTCTCTACCACTCTTGAACACAGCCTGTTGGCTTTTCAGACTGGTTCACGGCCTGCTCAGAGCACATGATTCTTACCAGATGCCTCTTCACCTGGGCAAGCTACTTTGATCCCCTCCAATGCCTACAGCACCCGCTCAAATGACTGCAAACATTAAGTATGCACTGTGGGCTTCTACTTCTTAATTAAATGTAGGGGTAGATGATGTGACTTAATTACATATGCTCTTTGCCAAAAGCATCTTGTTTTCCATGAAAGCTTTTGTCATGAAAGGTTCTCTGGCCATAAGATCTGGGCATCACTTGGAAGCACATTTGGGATGCAATGCATCATAGTGTGTTGGAAACTCAGTAGCTGTGAGCTGGAGCTCTGTCTCTGTTACTCATGGGCTGTAGAGTGTGGGGCACGTTCTCTAAGCCCTTTAAACTTTATTCCGCCACTGTAAACTAGAGATAATGACAGTATTTATCGCAAAGCTGTTTCTTAAAATAAACATTAAAAATTATTTAGATCAATTAATAGAGTAGTTTATAGTGAGTCATCACCAAATGTAATTGATAATAGAAACTAATAATAATAGTGAATATGAAAAATGGTATAGCAACATGAGTAATATTATAAAATATATGATTGGTGTTCAAATACCTAATTTAGTTACCATTGTAGACATTATAGTCCTCGATTCAGCAAGCTTTTGTATTTCTTCTTGTCTCTAACCTGAGGGTGATACTGTCTGCATCTAGGTAACCACATGCAGTACAGGTGTTCTATGAGAAGTAAATGAGCTGCTGGGGGTGGTTCAGCTTTACAGACTGTGAAATGATGGTCACAGCAAAAGAGAAAGCCAGTAGATAGTATCCGATGGCATTCCAGGGCTCAGTTTTACAACCAGAATCTCCAAGACACCCCTCGTCCCTTGATGAGTGCTAATCTTTGGAGGGTTAGGCCTGGAGTTTCTGGAGAGCAAGCACAGTTGCTGATAACGTGGAAGGCTTTGTCCAGTAAGGCTGGCTAAGCACTTTTCCTTCTGTTGCCTGTATCTGGTAAAGCCATTCGGCTTTAGTGTTGCAGCCACTGTGGAATCGTAGCTGATGCTGTGTTACACAGAATGAATCATTCTTCTCTGGGAGGGTTGTTTGGATATGAAGATTCTTTCTTTCTCTTTTGTACAATCAGTATAAACTCACTGGGCATCTTCCCTGGGTTAGAAACCTCCTGAGATGTGTTTACCTATGCTCTTTAGTGCGTCCATCCTCTGGAAGAGCATGCACTAGCACCCATAGTTACAGACGAGAAAACTGAGACTAGTATCATCTCCAATATTCCTTGGGGACCTGAGATTGGAACTCTTATTGCTCTCAAGTCGAGCGTTAACTCTTCTCATTACCTTGATACACAGGCTATATTAGTTCTTTAGCAGAATTGTCTAGAAAGGGTTCAGGAGGTATGCCCTCAACATGGATCAGCATTTCCTCTAAGACAAAGGTTCTCAACCTGTGGGAGTCAAACAACCCTTTCCCAGGGGTTGCCTCAGACCATTGGAAAACACAGATATTTACATTACAATTCGTAACTTATAGTTATGAAGTAGCAACAAAAATAATTTTATAGCGGGGATCACCACAACATGAGGAACTGTATTAAAGGGTCGAAGTGTTAGGAAGGTTGAGAACCATTGCCCTAACGACTACTTGAAAGGGAGGTGTGTTGATCAGTATAGTGCTTGGGTTAGCAGTGGTTCTCGACTTGGAGGTCATGACTCCTTTGGGGATGACTGACACTTTTATTGGGATTGCCTAAAACCATCTGAATATCAGCGCAATTCATACTATCAGCAAAATTACTGTTAAGAAGTAGTAACAAAAATAATTTTATGGTTGGAGGGTCACCACAGCATGAGAAACTGTATTAAAGGGTCAAAGTAATAGGAAGATCGAGAACCACCTGATTAGAGGATGCTTTCAGATTTGTTGCCAGGTCCCATGGATGCCAAATATTCTGCAATACTCAGGATTATGAAATCAAAAGGTCACATCTGGAATGGCACTAGTATTTTCTCCTGCTTCTGAGTGGACCATGCCTATGCTAATGTGATGTATTGAGGTTTCATTTGATTGCTTCTAATAATGTAGGAAAACCTAATCTGCACATCCCAATTTTCTACTTAGATGTTCTGTTTGTATATTTTAAGTAGCCCTTATAATAACAGATGAATCACTGTATTTCATATCACATAGGCAAATGTGGGAAGTCAGGTACATGCCTATAATCCCAATATTTGGAGTTGGAGGCTGGGGATGACAACTTTGAGGCCCGTTTGTCTTTCCTAACAAAAATAACAACAGAAAGAAAAAAGGGAGGAGGAGGAGGAGAAGTAGAAGGAGGAGGAGGAGGAGGAGGAGCTCTCCTCCTCTTTGTAGAGCTGTGGTCTGTTTTCTAAATGGCTGACCAGAGTGAAAGCACCATGCCAGACTTTTCTTAATTACTCAAATTGTTAATTCTCATTTTCTAGCTATTAGCCATTAGTAATTCCTATTTATTTTTCCTTGTGGAATTTGTATATGCATTGGGGATATTTCTCCATTTTTATTGTCCAAACATATTTGTTTGTTTATTTATTTATAGATGACTCTCTTTATGTTTACAAGGCTGGTGGCTGGAAGCCCAGGCTAACCTCAAGTTTCTATTCCTCTGTCTCTGAGGACTGAATGTTATGATTATAGACCTGAACCATCAAGTCTAGCCTATGGATAGTCTAGTCTACTAATGGATGGGGAATTTTTTAATGTTGGTACCAACAATTTTCAATCACTAACTGAAACACCACAAAGCTGTTTGAGAAAGAGTGACTCACTGTGCACCTGAGCCTTTTCTCTATCCCGCTCTGGTCCTGTGGTCCTGCAGCCACTTTTAAAATAATCACTCAGAGGCTTAATGTTAATTACAAATTGTTTGGTCTATGGCTCAGGCTTATTGCTAGCTAGCTATTGCATCTTAAATTAACCCATTTCTATTAATCTAGATTTTGCCATATGTCTTGTGGCTTTACCTGTGTTCTGTTATATCTTGCTCCCCCAACCCCCCCCCCCTTGGCTCGCAGCATCTCCTCTGACCCCGCCTTTCTTCTCCTTGTATCTTTTCTTGGATTTCCTGCCTGTCTATAACCTGTCTTGCCATACATAGGCCAAAGCAGCTTCTTTATTACAAATGGTAATAAAACATATTCATAGCATACAGAAAGACACCCCACAGCAACACATTTTCCCTGCTTTGTTTATGAGCCTTCAGTAAGATCCCCTCATAATTAAAAAGGCATAAAGAGGCTCTAATATAAGAATTGAATAGCCTTGATTATTATTCATCATTATCATGACTCCCCTTTGCTCTTCTGGAATTGTTCATTTTCTTACTATTATCATTGCCTTTACCTTGGAACTCAAGGTAGACTTGGGTGCTGTGGGATGTTCTGTATGGCAAATGTGTTGCTAATAAAACACTGATTGGCCAGTGGCTAGGCAGGAAGTATAGGTGGGACTAACAGAGAGAATTAAAAGAACAGGAAGGTGGAGGGAGTCACTGCCAGCCACCGCCAGGACAAGCAGCATGTAAAGATGCCGGTAAGCCACGAGCCATGTGGCAAGGTATAGATTTATAGAAATGGATTAATTTAAGATATAAGGGCAGTTAGCAAGAAGCCTGCCACGACCATACAGTTTGTAAGCAATGTAAGTCTCTGTGTCTACTTGGTTGGGTCTGAGTGGCTGTGGGACTGGCAGGTGAGAGAGATTTATCCTGACCGTGGGCCAGGCAGGAGAACTCTAGCCACACTTGGGTGTGGATGAGATGACTTGAGCCCTGTCTCTCTTACCTAGCCATTATTCTTCCTACCGTCTTAGTACCCTGTCTCTTTTATTTCCTCCCTTCCTCCCTCCCTCTTTCCTCCCCTTCCCCCTTTCTCTCTTCCCTTCTTTCTAAAGTGATTCTCACAATTTAGCTCAGTTGGCCTAGAACTGAGTCTGCAGAGCAGGATGGCCAGCCTGTGCTTTGGAGTGCTGGGGAAGAAAGATCGTCACCTCCCGGCATTCTTATTCACTACTGTGAGCCCTTTCCATGAACAGTTCTTACATTTTGTTGTCTTGTTCTGTTATAGATGATGTATTTTCTGATTCTGTTCTATTTGGTTCTATTTGTTCTATTTTTCTCCTTTTGGCCATGGACAGGGTAAATATGATGGTGGAACACGTCCCCTTGTGCCAAGAGGCTTAACACTGTCACCTAGTGAAACGTCACAACTTTCCAAAAAGAAAATAAGGTTATGGCATTTGCTGACACACTGTGAATTATGCAACTTTGTTAAGAAGCAGAAGCCCCGAACTAACCCAAAAAACAGAACAAAATGCACACACCCAACCCCAAATGAATAAGCACAATTATGTCTTTTTCAAACCTTTCAAAGAAATGTTGAAAAGGACAGCGACAGAAAAATACTGTAATCTGTAAGGGAACAAAAATTTGCCTTTAACTTGAGAAGTGTTTGAAAGGTAGACAAGACTGATTTGGGGAGCCATTGCCTTGTGTTCTGATGGGATTAAGGATAGCTGTCAGAAAGGAGAGAGAGAATATGGCCACAAAATGGAGAAGTTGCTGGCAGATAGTTTCGTGACCCTTTAAGAAGACAATGAGAATTAATAAACCAATGAAAATTAATAGACAGATGGTCATAACTGGCTTTTTAAGGTTGATGAACAAGTGACAGAGGAAATGGAAACAATTGTTCATCAAGCCAAGTGGGAAGCAGTGGTAGTGTGGAGTCTGATTTTAAACGATTTTTACAAATCTGGTCCTAAATTCTTCAAGCTATGCATGATAGAAAGAAAAGTTGTAGCATGATGATTTGGATATTGTATGGAAGCTCAATCTTGATTTATTGTTTTATTTGATTAATTGAGTAATTTAGCTGTGTTGGGGGAATCAGACCTAGAGCCTTGTGCATGTTTGAAAATCATTGTAGCACGGAGTTATGGTCACTACTTTAATGCATGCACCTTTTATCTTCCCCCAGTCACCGTTGTCACAGTTCAAGTCCTGAGGAGAAGGGAAGAATGGGCTCTGGTGAGGTGAGGAGAGAAGGTGTAAGGTCTTGTGTTCTGGTCTTCCGAGGCTTGGAGTAATGTGGCTGAATTTCTCAGACTCAGTATTTAGCCTGCAAAATTGAGGCAACGGTGCTACACAATGCTAAAAAAATTCTAGATGCTTCTAAAAATCGTAGCTACCTCTCAAATATCTGCAAAGATGCTAATTGGAAGCTGTGTGACTCTGTTGATCAATGGTAATGGATCTTAGAAACATCAGAGAGAAGTTTATGAACTTAAAGGGGAAACCCTTTAAGATGGCTGCCACGTAGATGACATTACTTACCCACATTCTTGGGAGAACTGATTTTATAGTTGAAAGCCTTTTATTTGAAATGAATTCACAGTGGTTAAACATTTTCCTGTGTGTCAGACCAAACATTGCAAATTGATGGAGATTATTAGGTATAACTTTTGACAACAGAGGAAATTGAAAAGAGATTTTCTTATGAGTTTTACTTTGAGTTATTTCCTTAAGTTCTAAGAGTAAAATGTACACTTTACAATTTAAATGATAACATAAAACGTAGCTACAAAACTCTGAAGATGGTGTCACTTTAAGCTTCCTTAAAAAAATGCTAAGAACCATTTTTATTGGGTTGTGCATTTTTTGTTTTGCTGGATTCATCTTGTTGTTGCCAAGGCAGATTGATTTGCTTATAAACGTGTTAAACCCAATCTGCACACAACCACATCACAGATAATAAAGTGGGAAAAGACCACTCAAATTCTCAGTCTGTATCCACTCACCGCCTCAGTCTTATTAATTATTGTCTGATTTAACTTCTTAGGCAATGCCCTCCACATTGCGTGTCTTACACACTGTATGTTTAAGGGACATGCTGATGATCGTTAGCCATGTGTGCTGATGTGGTTGAAAAGACCGATGTGAGACCAGAATTCCCATTTTAGTGACATACTAAGGCTGGGATGCTGTGAGTGAATCACTGTTGCTTCGTCACCATGGAGGCCCCCATGTGTGGGTGGCTGTGTTGGAGACAGCTATCCAGGTGCCGAGCATCTTTCCTCCACATTGGTGCCAGTAGTTCAGGAAGAAGAGTGTGCCACTTCCTGGTGACTAGCAGTTAAGAACGTTCCATGGATGCCTTCCACTTTATAAAAGCCTCTTAGTTTTAAAACGAATAAAACTTCGTTTTGTTCCCCCTCATTTATCTAATGAGCTTGTTAGTGAGCACATGGAATTATGACATTGGTGAGGTTGAAATTTCCTTTAGAGGGGGTACTTAGATTGCCTAGTAATGTTTGTGATGGTATTGCATGAAAGTGTTATGGGTCTGTGATTGGGGAGAGAGAGAGAGAGAAAGAGAGAGAGAGAGAGAGAGAGAGAGAGAGAGAGAGACAGAGACAGAGACAGAGACAGAGACAGACAGAGACAGAGATACAGAGACAGAGAGACAGAGACAGAGAGACAGAGACAGAGAGACAGAGACAGAGATGACAGAGACAGAAAGAGACAGAGAGAGACAGAGGAAGAGTAACAGAGGGAGAGAGAGACACAGAGAGAGACAGAGACACAGAAAGATAGACAGTGAGACAGAGACAGAGGGAGACAGACAGACAGACAGACAGACAGACAGACACACACACACACACACACACACACACACACACACACGATGCTTTCAGAACAGGAGAAATGATTTCTCTTCCAACAGGTGACAGCATTGAAGCCTTTCATGTATTAGCTGCTAGAAGTTTATGTACCACAATGTAGGCAGAAATACATTTTCTAGAGTTGGTCTCGGTTTTACTCTTGAGATTTGCTCTGTCTCAATTTGACCCACTTCAGATTTAGGCCAGATGAAATATCTAGTGACTTCATCTCAAAGGTTGGCTGTCTTCTTCTGTGGCATCTGATAGTAAGAGTGAATGAAGGCTATCTACAATTCTGGCTGTCTTGCCAGAGCATGGCTCTGGTCTTGGCTGTCTTGCTCATTCCTGCTGGTCTTGGCCAAGTAGCATCTGGACTCTCCTGATCCCGTCCCGAGACTATCTTTCAAGTATGCTGCTAATTTCTATAACTCTGCCTGGAGGAGACAATGTAATTTCTTCCAGTCCAGAGGCTTCCATTATCATATTGAATTAAGTGACCATCACACTCCAGAATGATCTCATCTTAATTTACATTTTAATTACATCTGCAAAGACCCTATTTCACTATGAGGGCACATTCCCAGTCATCAAGGCTTAGGACTCCAACAGATCTTCTTGTGGGATGCAATTGACTCTGCAGAAGTGACTGCACATTGGGACGGGGGAGGAGGGTATTTGTGAATTACTTAAACCAATAGCAAGCTGGACTTCACTGATGTTGGAAAAACTTATTTTCCATACATTTGTTCTTCTTTCAATGGAGCTCCATTTTCGGAGCTTGTGGTGGTTGGTTGGTTTTAACTCTTATCTTGACAGGCTCTAGAATCCTCTGAGAGGTGAGCCTCTGGATATACTCGTAGGAGGTTCTTTTGATTACAATAACTGAGACGTGAAGAGCCAGCTACAGTGGGTGGCATCATTCCCTGATGGGGACCTTGGACTGTGTGAAGTGGAGAAAGGGAATTGAGAAGCACCATGCTTTCATCCCAGTCAGTTTCCTCACTGGGGATGGGATGCACACTCCTATCCATATTCCTGATGTCTTGACCTCCCCACCATGATGGACTGTGGCTTGAACGGTGAGTTACGACAACCCCCTTCTCAATGGAGTGTTTTTGTTTTTGATCAGAGTGTTTTGTCTCAGCAACAGTAAAAGAAACCAAGACAGAACTTATTCACCGAAAAGGGCTCAATCTGTGCAAGGCACTAACAGCGAGTACCTGGTAAATCCATTATTTTGGTTGTAAAAACATTTATTTGCTGTTTTGTAGTGAGCCTGAAAATAATAAAGATGAGAATTGGTGACGACTGAGGAGATACTACTCTTGGGATTTATGTATAACTGTGCCTTTAGTCATGAATGTTCCTCAAATACATACAAGTAGACACGTGTTTCCTGGTGTTCGTCCACTAAGGCTAGGCTTCTTTCTCCCACCTCAGACGTGTTTTAGGCTAGACTTGCTGACATCTAATCAGGAAGCTGAGATCCCCCCTGTGACTTGGGTTTCTGGCTCCCTCTGGAAGAACTCCAGCTTTGCCCACTCCAAACATATTATTCAGAAATCTGTGATGTAAGAAAAGTAGGTTTTGGATTTTTGTTTTTGTTTGGACCTGGGTCAGAGCCTCCAATTTATAGTGGAATGTGACCTGGATGGTTTCAGAAGACTGATATGGACCTTCTCAAAGGCAGCCATGCTGTGGACTCAGAATAGGAAGCCTAGGGGCAGGTTATCACATATTAAGGGAGGTTTTTCTTTATAGTGAACATTGATGCTGGACAGTGAGGCCACAGAAGTTCTCTTACACTGGAAACCTCAGCCCTCTCAGCTCCTCCAGAATCAGAATCAATGCTTGGGTGAGTTATGCTTTCTGGCTTCCTTCAGCATTTGACCCCGAGTCTAAAGGAATCTTGCAGAGGATTTCAAGCTAAAATCCAGCAGCCCAGCCCATTTATGAATAAATAGCATGTCATTGGTGAAAGTAAGGAAAATGTTTCCAATAGATAGAGCTTTAGGAACAAATGCTAGAAGTGAGGGTGA
>CABHPQ010167503.1:0-21760 GCA_902168405.1 Peromyscus aztecus
GCAGGGGTAGGAGTGGATGGGGATTTTATTGGATTACATAGTTTTGTTAGTAGTTTTCTTTAACATGAAGTCTTTATTGCCCCACATCAAACCAGCTGATAAACATTATATACTTTTTATTGAGAAACTTTAAATCTGTATTCAGTATTGTCCACATTACTCTTCTATCCAAACTTCAGTGATGAAATGACCCTTAACTGATACTTTATACCAACTAAAAGAACAGAGTAGAATATTTAGACCCTGTTCTAAATTGGTATAAAATATAAACTCTTAACAACACTGGACATAATTGTATAGGTCTTTAACTTACAATTCTTTTTCTGTACTACTGACAGTGCTTCATTTTCAGGACGGTTTGCCCACAAGTCTTCAAAACCATTTCTCTCTTTCAGAAAGGAAGTGCGTTGTTCAACACAGCAGTGACCAAAGCAACCCCTGCAGTGCGGACCGCATACAAATTCGTGAGTTTTCTCTGAGTTTCAGACTTGCGCTGATAACACTCACGTCTAGACGGTAGACATGTAAACTCAAAGTGTTTTCTATTTGTCCATTTGGAGGAGGTTGTGCCCATGAGTGCCAGTGACCAAGGTGCTCCAGCTTGTGTGTGCACACGTCCATAGACAAGTGTCAGCCTCTGTTCTCTGTCATCAGGAGCCATCTCTGTGTGTGTGTGTGTGTGTGTGTGTGTGCGCGCGCGCGCGCGCGCACTTGTGTGTTTCTGTTTTTTCTTTAATGGAATATATTACTTTCCAGACTTCTTTTTAAGACAGTTTCATATATGAATACTGTATTCACATCACTCCCTTCCTCTGTCTCCATCTAGTTCCTCTGGTATAACTCCCACCCTTAAATTGATGCCCTCCTATTTTTAGGTTATAATTATTACATATATATGTATGTGTGTAAGTTCATTTAAGTATATATGTATATGAGTTATAAATACAGCTTGCTGAGTTCATTGAGTGTTGCTCATGTGTTTAGGGATGACCTCTTGTGGTTGGCTAGCCTATCAGGCAATTCATTCCTGGAGAAGACAGATTCTCTCCCTTGCAGCTGCCAGTAATTGCTAGTAGCTCTTTTCCTAGGAGTCAAGCCTTGTTAGAATTTCCCCATCCACAGGGCACATCAATTGGTGTAGTGATTTTTTAGATCTTGTTTAGGCAGCCATATTGTTGAGATTTCCGGGTGCATCTTCAAGGCTGTATGTATATAGAAGATACTGTCTTGCAGCAGGCATCCTGTCCTGCTCCTGGTGACCCTTACAATCTTTCCATGATGTTCCATGAGCCTTGGCTGTAGGGGTTGGTTGTGTTGTGGGGTTGGTTGTGTTGTGGGGCTGTAGGGGTTGGTTGTGTTGTGGGGCTGAGTACCCAGTCAGTTGTTCTCTGTGTTCGACCAGCTGTGGCACTGTAATTTAAAACAGGAGCCACTGGAGCCTGGAGCTCACCACTGGCAAGGTCAGGTGTCTGGCCAGGGAACCTTATGGTTTGCCTCTCAGTCTCTGCCTTCCCAGCACTGTAACCAGCTCGGTGGCCCTGTAACCAGCGCAGCGGCCCTGTAACCAGATCAGCGGCCCTGTAACCAGTGCTGCAGCCTCGTGTCCGGCCTTTTACTTGGGTCTGGTGATTGAACACAGGTCTTCACAGCAGTTTATCAAGAGCTTTACCTTCGGAGTTATTGCCACAGCTGTGGATTTTATTTTTAGAATATGCTTAACAAAATGTTTAGAGTGTATATTGAGCAAAATAAAGTTTGTTATTAAAACAGTATTGTATAGAAAGGTATTTCCTTTATTCAATCTAAAAGTATTTTCTTATTTTATTTAAGTTATCAACAAAATTGTTTAGCAAATTTTGAAGCAGTCCACAGTGAGATCCTAGTTTGAAAATTGGCTTAATCCCTACAATATATTTTAAATGTTTCTTATTTCCTTGAGGAGAAAATAAACAGAACAATGTGTGGTAATATCTGTTCCCTAGAAGATGCTTTAAGTCTCCATGTTTCTCCATAGATTCCTCGTGGCTTAGAGGGTAACGGGTACAACAAACACCATAAACAAAAGAAGCACAACCAGATGAAATGCATGTTTGATCTGTCTAAATGATCTAAGCATCTGTTTTGTTAGATCGTTTTATTAGTTAAGCGCACAACTTTGTGTGGCTTAGCTGCAAGGTAGATGGAAACTTTGCTCCATCTTCCAGGTAGACTTTAGAATTAACCGGTGGACAAATTTGGAAACTGGAAGAGACCAATGCTAGATTCAACTGTACATACCAAGAACCATCTGGAAACAGTGTGGTGGATAGGTTAGGAAATAGTGGAGCTAACTAAAGAACAGTGTGAGC
Organism: Peromyscus aztecus; assembly: GCA_902168405.1. NCBI lineage: Eukaryota > Metazoa > Chordata > Mammalia > Rodentia > Cricetidae > Peromyscus > Peromyscus aztecus. Next base: position 2,349 of record CABHPQ010167503.1, read on the forward strand.
AAAGCAGCACTGGCTCAAATTCTAAGAGATGATAGGAAGAAAAGCAGTTTTCCTTAATAATGACATTCTTTAACCTATCACAACATAGGGATGAATATAGGACCCTTTGGTTCAGTTGCTTTACAAATAAAGTAATGAATGAAATGTCTTGATTGATTCTAAAAAATTACAAAACCAAAAAACTCAGAGGATATATGCTCTTGTTAAATGGCTTTTGAAATTATCTTCTATTATAATGTATTTCAGTTTGTTTTAGTAAATAATATAAATAATTCTTGCATTCATTTCAGAACATTGCTTGAGTGCTTATCTGTATGTCATTGGTCTTCTGGGCTTTACCCTTGTTAATGGGGAATGGTCTTTTCCCTCTGTGAACATGAGGGTCATGATTTGACACCCTTACAAACAGCTTAGGAAGCAGCAGCATAGGGTAGTGGGAGCAAGGACTCTGAGGTTGAAATCCAGACTGTGTGTCTGTAGGTAAGACTTATGCCACCCTCCTTTTGGTGAGGCTAAAACACTGGTGTATTTTTAAAAAACACTGTTTTCTCCTTCATCTTTGAAAAGGGGAGGAATTAGAATCATAACTAAATATAACCCAAATTCGAATCTAGACTAGTAGACTTAGTCTTCCTCGGTCACTGTCCTTTTTTATAAGGTGTCTTGATAGCAGTGTAACCTTGGAGTTGTGACAACAAGGGGTATGTGTGTCTGAGCAGCCAGCACACAGTCAGCAAACACAAAGCAAATGAGGCTTCCTTTCCTCTCTTTTTATGACGAACACTGTGAGTAGAAATCTCCAGTGCAAAACATCCATCCCTCCAACAAAGTCCCATTTGTCTCAAGTTGGACCCCACAATTTGCAGCCAGACTGGAGATTCTCAACCATGAGGCCAAATCCCAAAGATACATGAGGATAGTGTAAAATTTTCAGTGACTTAATTTTTATTGGAAAATCTGTGTGTGAACTAGCTATACCATTAAGATGCCCGTGCTAGTCAATATCTGTTTGAAAAAGCACTTTAATAATGCCCTCTAAAATTGCTTGAATTCCTTGATGCTTAAACATTTGCCCAAATAACTTGATGCTGTGATTCATCTTGTCTCTGTTTCTCATTGGTGACAGTTTTAAGTTAATAATGGGCATTAGTTACCCAATTGATTGATTCTAGGCTGAATGTTAATCTTTGTGTGTTTGTATGCAATACAGGTTGACCCATTTTTACCAACAATTTGGACTTAATAAAATAGTAACTAGATGGCATCCTTGGAAATAGTGTTGGGGTATAATTTGTTCCTTTTCTAAGAAATATGGATTGTCAGCAGTGCTTATTAGAGATAGTTTTATACACACACACACACACACACACACACACACACACACACACACACACAGAGTAAAAGATAATAGAAGCATGCAAAGCTAGATACACTTATTCTCATTTTCTAGGCAAAGAGTCACGCCAGACTGGGACTAAAGGAGGTGAAGAGCAGGCTGAAACACAAGGTACGTCTGCGTCTGTCATCCTGGTATTTTTCACCCTGATTTTGTATGACTTTGCAGCCCCTACTCTACAAACAGTGTGAGATTTATGTTTTAATGGCTTTTGAAATATGCTTTTCCCTTTGTTCAAGAATATATTGCTTATAACAAGTCCTCTGGCAACTAACTCTCTGCTATTATATATGCATCTACTGAATAGTCTCTTTATTGTTTGCATATTTTATCACAGAATGTAGAGATCTTCAAAGATACTTTTAACAGGATATATGTTTTCATAAAATCTTGCTTCAAGTTGATCATTTTAAAGAAAGTATCTTTGGGGTGGAATTAATCAAGAAATGCCACCCTTTGGTTTTATAGGATCATTCCAATAGTAGTTATTACATTGAAGAATGTTCCTAATTTATAAAATATCACAATAATTGGATTTTGAACCTATGGGTATTGAAGGTATCATGTAAATATTTATATATCTATATTTGTGTGTTTGGTTTGATTACACATTACATCTTTGCAGTTTTACTAACAATTGTGTTTTGAATTTTTACTTTTGAAGAAGAACTACTTAAAATCTTCCATTGTAGTAATAGTGAATGTGTATCTTTATAAATTTTATTCCAACTAGTCAAAGTATGGATTATTTTTTAAATTATTAAGTTACACCATAGAAAATCATTATTTCTTCCTCAGAAAATTCTTTAAAATTATAGCTAAAGTGTTATTTTTTTCTTTGTATGTTTAACAGATATTTTATTAAATAACTTTAGTTAAAAAGTGGAGTATTGTAAAATAATTCTACTTTTCTTTATGTGTAGGAAAATGAGGAAGATTATGGGACCTGTTCTGGTTTGGTGCAGTATACCCCAGTTTATACATTACACAATCAAACGGGAGGGAACAGAGAGAAGCATAAGCTTTCCCAGGTAAGGATGCTTGCCCTTTGTGCCTCCAGTCTCAGGTTACGTATTTCAGTGAATTCTTTGGGAGCAACTTGGACCATTATAAGAAAATTAGCATTATTGATCAAGGGAAGAGCAGTGGACTCGGGGCCATCAATGGAGAACCAGATAGGATCCATCTTGATACAGACATGGAGTGCCCTACATATAATCTCGTATACCAGGTCACATTCAAAGCATAAGATTGTCATAATATTATAAAAATATTAGCTAAATTTACCATTGGACTCCATGTGTAAGCTGTCTAAAGAATTTGGTGTTAAGACAGTTCATGTCCACAAGATATCTAAGTGTATGAACAGATATTGTAGTACCCAAAAGGTCCAAAATATGAAACACTGCTGTTCCCAAGCCTTTTGCATAAGTCATACCTAGCTTGTGTTTTATCGTGTCTTTAAAGGGTTCATATTCCAGTGAGTCTGAGAGACAGTTAAGCCTGTGATTATGTGGAGTATGAACAATGTGACATGGAACAACATTAATAGATTCCCTTTACTGCAAACATAAAATGAAACTCAGACATCCAATCATTAAAACAATGTATGGAAATCCAAGGGTGAATTACTATACAGATAATCCTCAACTTATGATGGGGTACCTCTTAATGGACTCATCAGAAGTTGTTAGTATTGTAACTGAAAATGCACTTAAGGTCATTAACTGATTGAAAGTCATAACTAGTGACACTGTACACTATAGTTCACCTTTGTGATAGAATGTGTGACAGGAAGCTCTGAGTCCCTGCACTACTTGGGACCAAGGAAGAGTACTGCATCATTTATCACTAGCTAGGAAAAATTCAAAAGTTGAAAGATTATGTTTATTTAAAGTATATTGCTTTTCTCCATAGTAAACTTAAAATGTCATGAAGCCAAACCATTCATAACTTGGGGACTGTATGTCTTTTTTTCTAGACTTACATATTTTATTTGCTATTATTATTTAAAATGTCTGTTCAAATACTAATATTACTAAAAATATTGTCCCTGTGGCAAAGTATTTAGAAAAATAGCAATGTAATGTAGTGTTTTGTATTTAGAATAGGCTTCCGAAGAGTTTAACCAATTGAACTTTGTATATTAAATTGCAGTTTACTAGGCACCTTTAGAAATCAGCTTTAGAGTCAAATCCAGAGTGCCTACAAAGCTTCTTTTATGACAGCTGCCAAGGTTCCCAGCCAGGATGGTCATAGCATTTACCTGTGGCTCGTAAGAGATTAGCAGCAGCAAAGGACCTGCACCTCAAGGAAGGAAGGGTTTATTGGCACACAGTTTGAGGGTATAGTCCACTGTGGCAGGAAAATCTGGATGGCAGGTGATTGAGGTCGCATTCCATGCACTGAAGGAAATCAAAATAAAAAGAATGCTGTAGTCAGATTTTTCTTTGGGCCACCGGCTCACAAATAATGACACAGGGACTCATTATTAATTATGAAAGCTTGTCCTTAGCTTAGTCTTGTCCCGCTAGCTCTTATAACTTAAATTAACCTGCTTTTATTAATCTATGTTTTACCATGTGGCCTTTTACCTTTCTTTCATCTTGCACCTCTTGTTTCTTTCCTCTCCACGTCTCCTGGCATCTCCACACATCGTAAAGTCCTTCTCCTCCTTTCTCTCTGCCTGGAAGTCCTGCCTGTACCTCCTGCCTAGGTATTAGACATTCATCTCTTTATTTCATCAATCACAGCAATACACTTTCACACAGTGCACAAATATCCCACAGCAGAACGCTGCTACTCAACTTTGTTTGTCCTTTCTAGTTCGCTCTGGGATTACATCCCATTGCGTGGTGTTCCCTACCATTCTAGAAAAGTTAACCTCACAGAAATCCTCACAGAAGTTCTTTCCATGGATTCTAAAAGTACTATCAGTGGAGAAATCAAGATGTACCATTTCAACTCCAGATTTTGTCATCTTGACACCCAAACACGTCACTTTAAAACCATAACCTTCCGCCTTTTGTCACCATAGGCTCATGGCTATCCCATAATCCACAATGCTTCAGCACAGCTTCACATGTCCCTATAGCCTTAGCAGCCCCGTGCTATTTAAAACTCCAAAGTCCAACTCTCATCTGAGGCTCGAGGCAGCTCTTAACTAATGAACTTCCAATATACAGTGGCACAGAATACATATCCCATTCCATAAAGGAAGAATGATGGAATAGTAATGACCTGGCCTAAGCAAGGCTGAAACCCAGTGAGCAGACACTAATCCTGTCATTTCATGTCCTGCATCTGGGGCTCATGATAGAATCATCTGGGTAAAAGACTTGAGTAGCCTCTTCCCTTCAGCTTTGCCACCTGGAGCACACATAGTGTTGGACCAGCTGCAAAGCTGACATTCCAATTTCTTCAGTGAATGTCTCAAGCTCTTGGCATCTTCAAAATCCTGGAGTCTCTGTTGCAATTCATACTTTTTTAGTTTCTTATGTGGCTCCTTAGGATATCTTTACAAGGACTGCAACCCTGCCACACACTGCCTCTCTTCAGCCGCTCTCTAGAACTTTGATGTAAGACTATCTCGACACCCTTATTCCCCTATCTGTTATACTTGCAAAAGCAGTACTGAGTGAACAAAGCTGCCAAGTTCATCTGGCAGCTGGGTGTGGAGCCTGGCTCCCTTGGACCACAGTGGTATCGGCATCTGTGTGCTGACCCTGGGAAAACACACCCATGGAACCCCTTGAGTGAAGTACTCAGTTTAGTCTCTCTTCTTTCAGATAAGCTTGTGTTTTCTCAAGGAGTCTACGATGGGTTAGGCCTTGACCTCAAAACACTTTTGTTGTCCCCGTGTAGAGCCCAAGTTTTTCTTCATGTCGTCGATCTCTGTAGCAATTTCAGCTGTTTTGAACCTGCCTCCTCTGTGAGGTGAAACTTGCTATACTCCTTTTCTTACCACACTGCACATTTTCTGTGTTGCTCAACTCCACTTTTTGCTCTCTCTCTCTCACTGAAGACTAAATGAGAGAAGAGTGCAGCCCACAGCCTGGATGCCATCCTTCCTTGGCATTTCCCTGACCACACAAATTAGTCCATTTCTCCTGCGTTCACCCTCACTCCAGGGGTCAGGGACAGGCCGAATGCAGCCGGATTCCTGAGGGCATGGCCACAGGAATAGACCAGGCCAGTCCTCCGTGTCCACATGCTTTGTCTGCGCTCCCGCCTTCCTGTTTCTGACCAGAACGGCCTGGTAGTCTCTACTTACAGCCTTCAAGGGCTTCTCTGCCCTACAGTCCCACATTCTTCCTCATAACACTCTTCCGAAGACGGGTGAACCACATGCTCAGGCTTATCACAGCAATGACATGGCACTGGTACCAATTTATTACTAGTTACTTTTCTAGTTCTAGGACAAAACACCTGACGAAATCATTTTAAGGAAGGGAGGGTTTATTTTGTTCCTGTTGGAGGTTACAGACTATGTGGATGGAAAGCTGTGGGACTGAAAGCAGCTGGTCACATCGCATCCACAGTCAGGACGGGAGTGAAATGAATGCTCCAGAGCTTCCTGCTTCCTTTTTATTCATTTTGGGGCCCCAGACTGTGGAGTGATGCTGCCCTCATGTAGGGTGGATCTTTCCATTCCAATTAACCCACGCAATCTAGAAAATGCCTCACCGACATGTAATGATGATTCAGAACCCCCTCAAATAAACAATTAGGATTAATAATCACAGTACTGTGAAATGTTCATAGTAATAAAGTGTTGGGGAATGTTATCTTAAGGTGTGTTACTTTTGTTGATGTTGCATTTGTTTAACTCTGTGAAGCTGTGTTACTGTGCCTGTGTAAAGACACCTGATTGGTCTAATAAGAGCTGAATGGCCAATAGCAAGGCAGGAGAAAGGATAGGCGGGCCTGGCAGGCAGAGAGAATGTATAGGAGGAAAAATCTGGGAAGAGAAGAAGAAAGATCAGGGAATGAGAGAGGGAGGAAGAGGACTTCAGGGGCCAGCCAGCCAGCCAGCCACACAGTCACACAGCCACCCATGGGATAAGAGTAAAAGTAAGATATACAGAAGTTAGAGAAGGAAAAAGCCCAGAGGCAAAAGGTAGAAGGGAGAATTTAGGTTAAGAAAAGCTGGCAAGAAACAAGCTAAGATAAGGCCAGGCATTTATAATTAAGAATAAGCCTCCGTGTATGATTTATTTGGGAGCTGGGTGGCGGGTCCCCCAAAAGAGCAAAAACCTCCAATAACAATAAATTATTTTTGTGTATCTGTGATTTAGCCAGTGCAGTACTACTGTAACAGAATACTTGAGCTTGAGTAATGTGTAGAGAACAGAAAGGTATTTCTTCAATGTCTGGAGGCTAGAGAGCCAAGGTAAAGGCACTCACGCTTCATAAAGACCTTCATGCTGCTTCATCCCATGCAGAAGGACAAGACAGAGCAAGACATGGGGGTGGAAACTGTGGCTTTAACATGAGTTTGGGTAGGAACACTGAGCCTTAGCGGTCTTTAGGAATGAGAGAGGCTGGTAAGGCAGACTAAAGCTGTAGGCATTATGAAGAAGACCTGCTCATCTGGTAATTCATCACCACTGTGTCAAGGATCTTTCCTGGGTACCAACCATATACAGAAGGAAAAAAACGACAATATTCTGAACTCATGGTGCTATTTTTGTGGCAAACTGAGTAATTTTTCTACTTTTCCTTTTATTAAGCTTATTTTTCATAAACCATTATTGATTTCTGGATGTTACTAGCAAATCCTGATTGTTCCCCAAACATGTCTTTGAGTGAAGTCATCCTGTGTGGAGAGCTGCTATGCTGCCACTGAGTAGGTCACTTACCGACGTGTAAGCAAGTCGGAGTTTTCCCGTTTGCTTTTCTGACATCGCTAATATGCTCTCAAGCTTTAGCATTTTAAATCACTTCTGTAAAAGTTTTTGCTGGCTCTGTAATAGAGTACTTAAATGATATTTACCGTGGAAAACAGATTTTGTTTTTATGGGAAAAAACCTTATGATTTCTTTGTTTTCAGCAGGATGCCTTAAGATAGAAACATTTTAATCACAGGAATGCTTTTCCCAATGTGAGAACTCCTCATATCTTAATACTAAATTTTCCTTTTATAGAAGGATATAACATTTCTATTATAACATACTAATTCCTGGTTTTTCATGTTTCATGTTAATTTCTAGAAATGGAGTTTTAAATTGTATATACCTAAGATATACAACATGTTTTTATATACATGGCAAAAATATTACATTTAAACAAATTAACATATATGTCGCCTCCATGGGTAACTTTATGTGGTGTGTAAGAGTACATTAGACCTACACTTAGCAATTTCCCAACATACAGTACATATCTGTTAATAGTGATCCTTCCCCAGTGCATCTGACAGAAAAAATCAGTACAGAGCTAGACTGAACTTGATTTGAAAAAGGAACTTGCTTTTGACATTTAGTAAAATAGCATATCCCTTTGTCTTGCTCCCTGCATTTTTAATTAATAATAACATTACACATCATTTTCCTAGGATGCTATAGGAATTATAGATAATGTGAGTAAAATATCTTCATTAATAAATAAAGTATAATAGGTACTCTATAACGGGTAGCTGTTCATATGTACACATGTGTCCTTTGTAACAATGGCCCTATTTGACTTTCTTCTCTCGTGAAATTCATGTCCTTAGTCACTTAACAATACTGTGGCCACAAAAGTAGCAGGTATTCATCTTCATTCTAAGTGGGGTGCTGACTCTGACTTTAGCATACAATTGAGAAGCAATATACACCTGTTTTATGAATAAGTCTCTTGTCTATAACTTTGTAAGATAGTGTTTTATTGTCAGCTCCATTAAGAAATGACTCTGAATGGACTTGTCTCATCCCATTCCGAGTCCATTTAATTATCAGACATGGACCCAGGTGTGGCAAGAATGTCGCTTTTCCAGTTTCCACCAAGACTTGCCAGTGAAAGACTTTGTTTTCATTTATTTTTCAGAATATGAAATGAATTGTGATCATTTGAATTCTAAGAATGTATCTCTATTTAACATAAGCAGAGTTTACAATCTGGACGCTATGGAGAGGAATTTAGATATGTCTGTCCCACTATTTGGCTTGTCTTTGGAATAGACTGAATCTATAATCCACCCCCAACAAATAGTAATTTGTGTGCTGGTCTGCTAATTAGTATGGCTATTTTCTGTTTTGTTGATGAGGCTTAAATAAATGTCAGGGGTACAGCCATGAAGATCTCCCAATTAGGCTCCACATTTGTAAAGCCCAGGCCTTTCCCTTTTGTGTGGAGATGACAGTTCTAACAGCCGCCCTAGCCTAACAGGACTCCAGGGAAAGGATCCTTCTCTGATTTTATTGAAAATCGGGCCAGTGTGGTCCAGGGAGAATACTGCTACCGGTCATGGTGCAGAGCAGTTTTAATCCCCTGTACTTACCTTCTTTTGTCAATGTTATATAAACGGAATCCTGAAGAGTTAGTGAACAATACCAGACCATTAATTCTAATTCTGTCATATGAAATTGTCTACAGTGTATTAGAAATTTTTAAGACTAAGAGAGAAATCCCTTTCAATAATACTTTTTAGTCTATAAACCTGACCTAGGCTCTGCTTTAAACAATATTAACCTATCTTTGCTTAGTCAAACAATTACACACACATGCACGCACACACACTCACCTAACAACTATACTAGTGAACAAGCATAAGAGCTTAGCCATATCATGAGTCACTGTTAACAGATGGATGGCCCTAAGCAAGGCATTTCACTGTGACAAAATCTTGTGGAAGTGGAGGACTGAAGAATCTTTTTGTTGCTAAGCCTGATTAAAACCTTGGCACACATACCACTTTTAACTGTTTCGTGCCTGAGACAAATGCGAGTCCACTGGAGTTTCTCTATTTCTACCATCTAGATTGTTTATATAAATCTTTGCAGGAAAAGCTGGCCTTTGCTCTGCAGTGTGGTATCACACAGTGTGCTTGACGATAAATACTCTAGGAATGGAATCAGGACTTTAACCCAAGTACAGTGCTTACAAATGGAACAATGTCTACTGTCCTGTTATATCCACATACTGCCAAACTGGTGGACATAGTTACATATGGACTAGGAGTTTGAAGCAAGAACAGTTCTTTCTGAAATAAGTGATGAGGATATTTTCATTATAAAATACGATTGATAAGATTTTTTTTGTCTACTCATTATGCTCACTTAAAATGAAATTTTGGTGTTTCTGTGTTTCTTTATATGTTAAATTTTTACATTTTACAAACCATTTCTAACAGATTTGAATACCTATGAAAAGTTTATAATCCATAAATCATATACTTTCATCTTTTAAAAATGTGCCCTAAAGATAGTCACATGTATATACACATATACATTTTTGGTTCACAGAGACTGTAAGCAAATCATTTTATAGACACAGTTGTGTGTCTGGGAATGTATAAGAAATCCCACCATGTTAGCCTCTTTAATGAATATGATAATCAGATATCTTATGCTTTGTAGATAGTAAAATGTATAATTTATACACTACAAATATAATTAAGTAATTTAAGTGCAACTTAAAATACAAAAACTGAGATACTCTTAAATTATGTAGCTCATAAGAAAAACAAAGCAAAGCAAGATACACATATGAAGCTGTGTATAGTACATGGTAGCATATTAATCACAGAGTTTCCTTTATAAAATTTTGGTGGACTCTGAAGTAAAATATAATTGTAATAAATGGCAGCACTTCCTGTTCAGCTGACACAGGAAGTGTAAAAGGTGGTATAGTTGCCACTTGTAGTGACACACACCAGGAAAGTCACAAGTTCAAAGCCAGCCTAGATTACATAGCAAGATTCTGTCTTTTTAAAAAAGCGAGAGAGTTAGACAGAGGGAAGTAGCCACTTGCTTCTTCCCAAGAAAAAGGTGATGTAAATAGCAAGGTAGGAAAGACAGTTGTGTGGTGTGGGCTGGGGCAGGAATATGGCAGTAAGTATTTGGAATACTTTTTTTTTTTTGTAGAGTAAGTTTTACATAAGACAAATAGCATTTATTTTCTAGTTCGAGATTATAAATATATTATTTTCCTCTTCTTTTTCCCCTCTTCAAACCTTCCCACATATCCCTACCCACTTTCCTTCAAATTTGTTGTCTCTTTTTTCATTCATTATTGCTACCTACATGTGTATATGTGTGTGTGTGTGTTTGTGTGTGTGTGTGTGTATTCTCCTAAATACAATAATAAATACCTACTCTGTATAATATTACTCATTATAATCATATAAAATTACTCACGTTTTCAGGGCTGACCACTTGGTATTGGTAACCAATTAGTATGCTTTTCCCTGGAGAAGGCCATGTCTCCCACTCGGCATTCTTTAGTTGCCTGTAGTTCTCTGTGTGGAGTTGAGACCTCATGGTTTTCCTGATCTCTTTGTCATGTCTATTGCCATTGTCCTTTTTCAGCTCATGTTTAGGAAGACAGGCTGGTGAGACTTTATGGAGGTAGCATCTGGCATTAGTGTCACACAATCTCACAGCCAACTCCCTGACCCTCTGACTCTTACAGTCTTTCTGCGCCCCCCCCCCCCTCCCCAATGTTCCCTGAGCCTTGGTGCTGGAGTTTTTGGAGATGTCTGCATTGGAACTGGGCTCCACAATCTACATTTTGATTGGTTGTGATTTTTATCTGTTGCCAAGAGAAGTTTCCTTGATGAGGGGTGAGAACAAATATTTAGAATGTAGTTAGCGTTTATGCTGATTAAGTGGAGTGGTGGTTGTAGGTTCTCCTCCAAGACGCATGACATCACTAGCCCTGGGTAGATGACTTGGTTTCCAGTACTGGACATGCTTTCCCTCTTGTCGAGCAGGTCTTAAGATGACAAATAACTAACAAACCATGATAAGCAAGCATTTTTAATGTTTATTTGGCTCAGTGTTAAAGACACTGTCAAGCTAAATTGCTAGATTTAAATAATAGGAGAATCTTTTAAGAAACTTTAAATGATAAAACTTTTTTGAAATAAGTTAAACGAATGTGACCATAGCAGTATTGCCTAAATAAAAACACATTATAGCAGTGTGTATTCCAAGGTCTCTTCACATTGGATTTAACCTAACTTATTCTATAGTTGATTTTCTGGAGAAATATACAGGTACCATATTGCTAATTAGAAAAGTTTCTTATTTTCTCTGTTGGAACAGTATTAATTTCAAACATTGTAGATTTGGTTATAGTTAAAATTGTTTCAAAAAGAAACAAATGAGTTCTGGATTGCAAGCATGCCCTCTAGTGGAAGTTGTTGTCAGCATTCCTTAGAAGGTAATTTGCAGTGCCAAACACTGAAGTGTTGAAGCTGTCATAAATTGTCCAAGGATGCTACTCAGCTGAGGGACTGTCGATCCTTGGAGAAGCTCTCTGGAGTTTCACTTAAGAAATCTAGCTCTGAAGAACAATATTGAGTATATTGTAAGACACATAATGGAAAAATTATTGTATTTACGTAAATAAATATATATCATATGCATAATTTGAAAACTTTTAAAGTTGACATTTTAATGTTATAATTCATTTTACTCTTCAAATTCATTCACCACAATTAAGTATTATAAAATCTTGAAACAAAGACAAAATGTATTCAGTTTTTCCATTTAGTAAATCTAATTAATGAATATTACCATTCTAGACTTTATATAGAATCATGAAAAGAATATTTTCCCTATGTTTTCTGTCCCTTAAAATTTAAATTTTTTCCTATTACCTTTTTAATCTTTAAGGGTTCTGATCAAATTAACAACAGTTCTCTATCCTAGACATGCCCAGGTTTTAGAACCTCTGTGCACAAGTTCTTATTTTCTCTCAAGACTCTTAGGATAGGAAATGATGCTCTCCCACCCGGGTTTTTATATGGCATTGCTTTGGAATTGATCAGAGATCAGATGGAGGGAAAAGCCAGTCTGTTCCTCATAGTGGTTGTTCCCGCTGTCCATTCAGAATCTGCAACTAGATTGCCGCTTCTCAAAGGACCACTGATTCCTTCTTCGTCACTAAGGTATTTAACATTTTAGCATATTGTTTTACTACTAACTAATGGTGATCTTTTGTACCAAAAGCTGACTGTAAAACCCTAGTCAGATTTGTGTTTTCAAATGTTAAAAGACTAACAAGGTAACGGGATTTCAAAAACAGTTGATATCACTCAGCATATGAGCAGCCCTTAAAAGCTGGCTTAGAAATATCCAGTTTGAAACCATGTTGCACGTGCCCATGTGGATGAATATGAGCCTTCCTACACCCTTGCCTTGCTTTAGAGATAGCCTCCTAGAGTATTGCCATTGGGTAGCTTCTCATATAGTCTCTGAACAATGAGGAAAAATGAATTCTAAAGTACTCTGTTTCTGGGATGAGTATTTTGCCAAACTAGGGGTCACTTCTGATTTCTTATAATCTGTCTTTCAACTCTAATACTTGATGATGTTTTAGTTAAAAGAAAAAAAAAGAAAAAGAAAAGATGCTAGCATAGAGTCCAACTAAGTTGAAGTGAGGCTTTGTTAATACACTAGTGGTGAGATGTGTGGAGAGTGAACGCATCATCGTGGAGAATCCTGTGGTTGATATATTGTGCACCCTAATAAACTTATCTGGAGATCAGAGAACAGAACAGCCACTATATTAAACATAGGTTTAGGCAGTGGTAGCACACGCCTTTAATCCTAGCATTCAGCAGGCAGAGATCCATCTGGATCTCTATGAGTTCAAAGCCACCCTGGAAACAGCCAGGCATGGTGACACACGTCTTTAATTCCAGGAAGTAATGGCAGGAAGCAGAAAGGTATATAAAGTGTGAGGACCAGGAACTAGAGTCTTTTTAAGCTTTTAAGCTTTTAGCAGCAGTTCAGCTGAGACCCATTCAGATGAGGACTCAGAGGCTTCCAATTTGAGGAAACAGGATCGGCTGAGAAGTTGGTGAGGTGAGGTTAGCTGTGGCTTGTTCTGTCTCTCTGACCTCTTAGCTGTCACCCCAATATCTGGCTCCTGAGTGGTTTTTTTTTATTAATAAGACCTTTTAAGATTCATATTACAGAATGCTATTCGACTCTCTGACCATTAGTTTAAGCTACTTCATGGCCTTCAAGGCCATGTGTCCCCTCAGAACCTCTGGTATTGTCAGACCTGCCAATGTGGCTTCGAAGATTTCTTACTTCCTTTTAGGTTCTTGAGGACTATTATGTACAGATGCAGGAAGACTCCTTCTCGGACTTTTATATTCAGTCTCCCTATCCACTAACCATCCATCGACCTTGTCACTTAATAGATGGGAATGGAAAGATCCCAGATTTTATAGTATGACGAACACAGACAAGAATGCCAGCTCTGCCCTATGACTGGTTTGTGAACATAAACATCTTTCCCAACCTCTCTAAGCCTGATGAGCTGTTAGATGATGGTAACCGTGGCCACCTCCATAGATTATTATGAGAATTAGGGTTTTGTTGCACACACATTACTTCCAGTATTCACTACAGTCAGTTTCAAATTAGGTAATGTTTTCCCATTTTATTTCTAGTAACAATCCAGCACACACAGAGAGAGAGACAGAGAGAATGTCTACTCTATTAGAAAGAGAATGAACTGATAGGTTGTAGTATTGCTTAGCTCTTGGATATTCCACACCATGTTTTCTTATTAATGTTATTCATTTCACTTGTTTTGCTGCTTTTTTCTTTTTGGGTCTTACTCAATTGTGGTCGTTTCTTTTGACCTGTTTCAAAATGCACTATTTCTTGTTGAATCTGCTAATGGGTCGGTCCATCAGAACTATTTTTCATCTATTATATCATAATGCTTTTTGTTTTTTTTTCTATCAGTTCCACTTGGCTCTTTAAAAAATTCCTATTACCCATTTACTCATGCATTATTACCTGTTCAGTGTCTCATAGTTCTTAACAGAATGCCAGACCTCATGTGCAGAGTGCATTAGTGTTTGCATCTAGAATTTAGCATGCTTTTTCTTTTGTAATGGTATTATTATAAGAGCATATGTCTGTCAGAATTTGAACTGGAATTGGTTTTGTTATTGATAATCATATCAGTTGAATGCAATTATCGTGTTTTGGTAGTAATACTTCTGGAGAAAGTTCTAGGTTCTCTCAGTTGTCCTGACTCATCCTAGCCCTTGTCTACCTGAGCCACACGGGGCCAGGGCTGCACTTGGTCCTAGCCTTGTGGCTTTTCTGTGCTCTGCTGCAGCTTCAGTCTTAGGCACGCCATGTCCCTGTTCCTCTAGTGTGGGCATTTTAGCAACTCTGTTAGTTCGTCTTTGTCCTTGTAAGGGAGACCTCAAGGAAGCAATCTAACAGGAAAGGCTTACATTGGCTCATGGGCTCAGAGATCTATTCACCCACATTCACTCACTGCTCTGGGTTCACATAAGGTAGAGTATCATGGTGGCAAATGAGTCTGGCAGAGGCTGCTTGCCTCATGGCAGCCCTGGAGTAAGGAAGGGGCCAAAGGTAAGCCCTGTCTTCACAGGGAAATCCTGGCCTCCTTACTTTCTCCCACCAAGCCTCACTAACTGAAGTTCCAGCTCCTCCCCCAAAAGCACCTGTGACCTGGCCAAGTCCACAACACAGTGGCCTATAAAGGACACTCCTGTTCAAACTGGAGCCACACCCCCTTTTCCTTTTGTGCCCAAGCTTCTTTAGATCGTCACTTTCTGGGGAGTGGGAGTTTCCTGGTCTCTCCCCAGTGGAGTAGATGCGGGCTTGGTGTCGGTGTGGGCTCCTTCACACTGGGAGAGAATTTGCTTCTCCATTTGCCCTAACAGTCTCGGGAAGACTTCAGCTTTCTATAAATTAAAGATATAGGAAAGTGTGTGAGTATCGTGGTTGCATGGTGCAGCAGACTCTGCTGTCCTGAATGACCACAGAGGGTTGTCTTTCTCCTTACAGGAATGTGTGTGTGGGAAAGAGCCAGGGACTGCAAACACTCCTCCCTTCCCAGTCTTGGAGAGTCCTTGCTACACTAAATTGACACGTTAGCTCATACTTGTCCTTTACTTAATGATTTATTAAGCTTTCAGAAACTTCTAACCTCCTTCCGCGGCAGCTCAAATTGTCTCGTTCTTTGCCAAGCTCAGTCTACTTGGTTACTGTGAATCTGGTCTCTTTCACAGACCCCAAAGGAATTTTGATCTACTTTTTAGGTTATCTAGTCTTTGTCACTGTTGGGATGGGGGTGGCATTCTCCTAACTTTGCTGATTCTGAATGGAAGTAGAATTTGAAGTAAAGGGAAGTAAAGTATAAGATCCTCAGTCTCAGCCTGTGAGATGGGAATGTTCTTAGAATGGAATGCTGCTGTTAGCAGGAAGTACAGACCGTGACAAGTCAAAGAGAACAAGGTCCACGAAGCTGACAGAGTGCCATCACTGTAGATGGAAGGGGGGATCCCTGTGTTGGCAGGACCATGTCCAGATCTTCACAGCTGCCATAGCCCACAGTGCTCCCCTTCTCAGGAGTGGCTTAGCCATGCTTCCAATTCATTCGCTGTCACCAGTCATGTGCCTTGTTAGTCCTTCTCGTCCCCAAGGGCACTAACGGCCTCAGGCCTCAGTGTCCTACCTCACTGTGTCCTGTCTTCTTGGAGCATTAGCATCTCCATCTTGCTGGCACAATTCCTGCTTTGAAATGAGGTTGAGACCTGTTGTTTATAGACGATCTTTCTCTCTCACAGGGCACTTCAGAATGCTCTGGCCCAGCAGGGTTATAATAGAAATTTTTGTGGAGTCTACGTCGGAGCCCTAGCCATGTCCCTTTTTGATTCACAACTTACCAAGTCACTGCTTGTACCATTTGCTCTCCTCATATACAAACTGGGAAAGCGTTCAGCACAGTTCGTTGTAAAGTAAGCTTGTCGAGGAAATAGGATATGAGAAATGCCTAACACTGAAGTAACCTTCAGTAAGTCTTTAACTGCACTTCAGTTACTACCTGTAAACGTTTTCAAAACTATGTTTTAATGCTCTTTTCATATAGTAAAACTGCTCTGCATGTTCGAGGCACTGCCATTATAATTCTATGCTATGACATTTTTATCCTACAAATGGATTTTATGCATAACATCCGGTGTTTGCTTGTAGACTTTGAGTCAGCAAAACAGTGTTTCTGGATTTTGGTTGCCTCAACTCCAAAATGGTGCAGTATCAAAAGTCATACTTAGCTTTAGGGGCTGGAGAGATGGCCCAGTGGTTTAGAGCACTTGCTGCTCTTGCAGAGGACCTGGGTCTGTTCCCAGCACTCTACAGTACTGGGAAGTGTATAGCATTGTAACTCTAGTTCTAGGGTATCAGAAGTCTTCATCTGACCTCCTCAGGCACCAGGTGACAGGGGATGCACATACATGCAGGCCAAACACTCATACACAGACAAATGAATCTTTTAAAAAGAGTAGGCTATGTTAAAAAACAAACAAACAAACAAAACAAACAATGTATTAAGCCAGGCAAGGCAGCACACACCTGTAACCCTAGCCCTGTGGAGGCAAAGAGAGGGCTGTGATGCCAAGGCCAGTCTGAGCTTCATAGTGCGTCTGTCTCAGAAATGTTACATGTTAGCAGAATCTCAATTCTGTGAAGGCCAGATAAGTTGTTTTCTGTTTCATCTGCTTATTCATCCTATCCCTCCAAATTCCGCCCCCCCTTAAAGATTTCAGTTCAAGCTGCATTTAGCCTTGTTAGCATTGTTTGCCATCTAGCGATCGCAGGGGTAACTGCAAGCTTACCAGGCAGGCTCCTTGGTTTGGGCCATTTTACAGTCTGGGATGCTTTCCAGAAGGCATTGCAGAGAAGGTAGCGCTTAGCATGCTGTTACAGCTAGACTAAATGTGCTTCTTGAATTCTCTTCGAACATTCAGTCCTGTGGTCTTGAGACTTAGTCTTTCTCTGTGAGATTGGCTATGTTTTCTTCCATTTCCGGTCTTCATCCGTCTTCTTTATTTCATTCTCCCTGTAGGGTCAGCTTCAGAAGAGACCCACTAACAGTTTTCATTCCATACTGATACTTTCTTCTTCAGGATTTTAACATTTTCCTCCAGTCATAGCAAGTAGCCCTCATAGGAATACTGACTCTGAGTTTTCACATACACTAAATGTGTACTTTATATTTTCACAGAAGCAAAATTGTATTTTACAATTGTATGTGTTCAGAATGCAGTAGTTTGATTAAGATTTGTGATGTTCAGTTCTGAGTCTCATTTTTATTGTTTCTAAGCAATAGAAGCTTTGACTGCTTTATATTCTTTTCAAAAATTTTTTTTCTATTTTTAATTATGTGTATGTGTGCATCTCTCTGTGTGTGGGTATGTGAAGGAGGCCATAAGCGTCAGTTGCCTCTAGAATTACTGGTAGTTCTGAGCCACCCAGCATGGGTACTGGGAACTGAACTCTGATCCTCTGTAAGAACAATGCATGCTCCTAACCACTAAGCCATCCAGCCCCTATTTTATATCCCAAGGGGATGCCTTTCCTGTGGTACTTGGATCCTAGGAGAGATGCTCACCTATATGTTACTTTGAAATGACTAGTGTTGTATCTGCAGTAAGTATATTTCTTGTTTGCAGTAGGTATATTCCTCATGTAGAGAAAATATTTTTTTCATTTATTGTATATGTGCTATCGAAGCAGTAAAATGCCTAAGTTGGTTCTTACTGTATGTTTAGGGAATGAAGAAATGCTAAGAACTAAAAACAAAAACAGATGTATCTACTGCCTTAACTTGAAGAGCCAGTGCACAGTACCAACTTCTAATAATATTTGAATATTTAAAAATATTTGAGTCAATGGCTTTCTGTTGCTTTGCATTATCTGGGACTGTGAATCTGGCGTTGGTTCTTTCCTACCACCGCCGCCCATGTTCTCATCTCCCGCATTTCTCTGCTAAAGCTATTGGGCCTCTGTGTAACCCCAGGAGTTCCACGTATCCCGCTGTCTGTTTAGTATGTGTGTGCCACCTAGTGAGCAAAAGGGTAACTGCAAGTTTCAATGGCCCCAGAAAGCAGCCCGAGTACCAAAGCAAGTTCTTAGGACAGCAAACCAGAAGTTACCATGCACTTTCTCACCTTTGCCCTGATTGTCCCAACTGAGAGACTTTGTGTGTGTGTGTGTGTGTGTGTGTGTGTGTTTACCACTTTTTGTCAGCTGCTTAACACCTGTGACCTGTAGGAGCCCAGGGGCAAGGTTCCTTTTTGCTCTCGGATTAGGTCAGTTCTTATTAAGTGCTTTCACTTTCATGGCATTGATAGCTTAGGAGAAGCTAGTTTGAGTCACATCTTTCATGCTTATCAGTGTGATTATTAGATTTGGTTTAGTTTGTGTTTACTAGACGGACATCCCCAAGGACACAGAGCCCTGTTCTTGCTCAGTGTTATGCCCCAGCGTGTAGCCTAATCCCAGGCACAGAAAGGTATTTCTTTAATCTTCATCGAGGGAGTGAATGGGCATTATGCCCTTCATGAACAGTGAAGAGACTGGTGTCAGCCAGTTAAATACTCAACAGAACTGTGCTGGATGGTTTTATGTCAGCCTGACACACACTGCGCTCACCTGAGAGGAGGGAACTTCAGTGAAGAGAATGCCTCCATAAGATCAGGCTGCAGGCAAGCCTGTAAAGCAGTTAGTAATTAGTGCTGATCAGGGCCCAACCCATGCTGGGTGGTGCCATCCCTGGGCTGGTGGTCCTGGTTGCTATTAAGACAGCAGGCTGAGCAAGCCATGAGGAACAAGCCAGTAAGCAGCACTCCTTCATGCCCTCTGCATCAGCTCCTGCTTCCAGGTTCCTGTCCTGCTTGAGTTCTTGTCCTGACTTCCTTCAGTGATGGACAGAAATATGGAAGTGTAAGCCAAACAAACCCTTTCCTCCCAAGTTGCTTTGGTCATGGTGTTTCATCACAGCAATGTAGCCCTAACTAAGACAAGAA
>CABHPQ010167504.1:7730-17982 GCA_902168405.1 Peromyscus aztecus
CTCCTCCTCCTCCTCCTCCTCCTCCTCCTCCTCCTCCTCCTCCTCCTCCTCAGCCTTCCAAAGTCTCCCTGTGTATGTTTTACAGACCCTGGCTATGGAAATGTGGACCAAGCTGTAGCAGTCTCAGCCTCAACTGGGGGCCTACGAGAAATGCATTCACAGCCCAACCCATGGAATCAGTCTGTGCCTCAGCAGGAAGCTGGGGTCGAAGGGGCGTGCTTCTAGCTGCTCATGTTTAGGGAATGACACTTCCCTCACTCTGTCACACTGAGGAGTAAGGGCTGCTATCTTTCTACGGAAGGCCGCCTCCCAAGGCTCAGTGACTATCGAGCTATGGACACAGGGTTTTAACTCTGGGGTTTTCCACTCAGGTTCCAGTGGGTGAGGAAGTCAAGATGGAGGAGAACAAGCTAAGCGCCAGAGGGTGGAAGTATGTCTCTCACTGGGTTTGAGTTAGGATTTCCCAGTCATGGGCAGCCTCATTCAAACTTTATTTGGGGCTAGGAAGGTGGCTTAGTTGGTAAGGTGTTAGCTATGCAAACCTAAAGACCTGAGTTTGGATCCCTAGCACTCACATAAAAGCCAGGAGGTAATAGTGTATGTCTATAACCTCAGCACTGGAGGGGTGGGAGGGCTCAGGGCCAGCCAGTCTAACTGCATTGGTGAGCTCCAGGGTCCACGAGAGAGCCTGCCTCAAAAACTGAGGTGAAGAGGGACTGAGGAAGACACCTGATGTGTAGAGGCTCTGGCCTCTACACACACGTGCATGCGCACTTCCATGTACATATACATGTCCGCACACACACAAATTGATGTGAAGTGAGACCTGGTTGTCTGAAGAGCTGTGATATGGGGAATCTGGGCTACTTCAAGGCCAACAGAGCATGATAGATGAACAGGGTCTCCGGGTGAATAGTTGACTCAGGCGGAGTGCTGGAGATGCTGGGACACTGCCCAGTGTTTTGTTTATTTGTTTGTTTGTTTAAACACATTTTGCCAAGATTCATCAAGGGCTTGGAGGTTGCCCAAGCAGGAAGCACTAGCCCGCTCCTTGGTGCAGGACAAGCCCCACCTGACTATCAGAGGAGGCTGAATGCCTCAAAGAAAATCTGTGCGTTGCTTGAAAGGGATTTAAATAACGGAAGGATGGAGAGCAACCGACATCGCCTCAGACAATATCTTAGTCCACACTGTCACACGAGTGGCTCACAAACCCACTTTTCTGTTGCTTTTGGTTGTTTTCCACCCCCTCGCCGTCAGAACCTGACTGGCATGTACGCCCTCTCGTATGAGGCCCACGCCATCTCTGTTCCCTCATGGCTAACCACGACTCATCTGCCTTCTGCCCTGGTCTGTGGTGGTACTGTGTTCTGCAAAATATTGTGCACCCTAATAAACTTATCTGGGGTCGGAGAACAGAACAGCCACTAGATACAGAGGCCAGAAAATAATGGAACACTCGCCTTTAATCCTAGCCTTCTGGAGGCATGGATCTCTGTGAGTTCAAGGCCACACTGGAAACAGTCAGGCATGGTGACTCATGCCTTTAATCCCAGGAAGTGAGCCTTTAATCCCAGGAAGTGATGGCAGAAAGCAGAAAGGTATATAAGGCGTGAAAACCAGGAACTAGGCAGGTTAAGCTTTTAGGCTTTTGAGCAGTACAATGCAGCTGAGAGGCATCCAGTCGGAGGAAACAGGATCAGCTGAGGAATTGGCAAGGTGAGGTGGCTGTGGCTTGTTCTGCTTCTCTGATCTTCCAGCGTTCACCCCAATACCTGGCTCCAGGTTTGTTTTTATTAATAAGACTCTTTAAGATTCATGCTACACTGGTCCATCTTTCCTTCCTTTGAACTTGCACTTGCGTATGTCTTTGGTTGTTTTTCAAGTCCTTTTTTAGTTTATAACTTCCTCTTTCAAGAGTTTTCTGTTCGCTGAGTGTGGTTGGCACACGCCTTTAATCCCAGCACTTGGGAGACAGAGGCAGACAGATCTCTGTGAGTTCGAGGCCAGCCTAGTCTAGATAGCAAATTTCAGGCCAGCCAATGCTACTGTGGTGGTTTGAATGAGAATACGCCCCCATAGACTCATGTGTTTGCATGCTTAGTGTGGTATGGCCTTGTTGGAGTAGGTGTCACTGGGGGTAGGTTTTGCGATTTCATAAGCCCACACCAGGCCCAATGTCAGCTCTCTCCCTCTGCCTTTGAGTCAGAATGTAACACTTTCAACTCCACCTCAGCACCATGCTTCTCTTCATGCCACCATACACCCCACCGAGATGATCCTGGCCTAACTCACCCTCTGAAACCGGAAGCAAGGCCCCAGTTAAATGCTGTTCTTTTAAGAGTTGCCTTGGTTGTGGTGTCTCTTCTCAACAACAGAACAGCAACTAAGACAGCTAGATAGCAAGACCTCATCTCACAAAAACAAGACCAAACCAACAAAACGCATCTTAGGCTTTACTGACGGAGCTGGCTGGAGGTCCACGCACCCTCTCTTTTAAAATATGTCATTTCTATGGCTTTGTGGGAGGCACTGGGTAATGTTATCTCTAAGGTACTTCTCTGACTTGGGGCAGATCTGTGTTTGGTGGAGGCTGCCATAGAGATGACCAGTCCATAACTCAGTCTCAAGAGTCAGACCTGAATGAGTCCTCCTCCATCAACGTGTTCCACTCTCATTTCCAGTTTGGAAACTATCCACTCTGCTGATATCACCGTCTTCCCTGTCACAGCATAAAACCTCATCTCCTTCAATTTCCCTCTCTTACCTAATTCTGGTATTTAATCCATCACAGAGTACGATTAATTCTATTTTTCATGGTTTTTTTCAAATCTTTTTTGAAAATATTTTATTTTTGTGTGCTTGTATGTGTGCACATGTGTGCAGGTGCCCAGCAGATGCCTTAAAGCTGGAGTTACAGGCCGTCATGAACTGCCCAATATGGGTGCCAGGAATTGAACTCAGGCCCTCTGCAAGAGCAGCAAGCATTCTTAATCTCTGAGCCATCTCTCCAGCTCTTCCAATCGATTACTCTACTATGCCTTCCTTTGCACTTGTTAAGACTAGTTGAGGTCTCTATTACATTTAGTAAGTTTTATTTGTTTAGGCTTTTGTTGTTGTTTGTTTGCTTGTTGTCTTGTTTTGTTCTGGTTTAGACAGGCTCTCCTGTATCCTGGGCTGTCTTTGAATTCACTGTGTGGCTGAGGATGGCCTTGAACTCCCAACCCTCCTGCCTTCACCTCCTGAGTGCTGGGCTCACAGGCCGAGCCACCACGCCTAGTTTTCCTTCCTCTCTTTTACAACTGTCTATTTCCAGATCTATACTGGAGCCCAAGACGTTGGCACTAGCCCTTCAGCCCATCTTTCTGTGAGAGATCCTGAGCCCAGGAAGTCAGACGTGGGCACTTCGCTGTTTGTAAGTACTGTCTGTCTCACAAGTCTCTGCTTATTCCACACCTAAGCACCTGTGC
Organism: Peromyscus aztecus; assembly: GCA_902168405.1. Taxonomy (NCBI): domain Eukaryota; kingdom Metazoa; phylum Chordata; class Mammalia; order Rodentia; family Cricetidae; genus Peromyscus; species Peromyscus aztecus. Next base: position 11,201 of record CABHPQ010167504.1, read on the forward strand.
GCATGTCAGGAGCCACATGCTCTCTGTGCCTCAGTGCTTGGGGAGAAAAATGCCACCATCCAGGAGAGGAGACTAGAGTCTGGATGACGGAGCAATCCAGGTACATCTTCGGGGTAGAGCCAAGTCTTTGGAAGTAACTTGGGTCTGCTTGGTGCAAACCTTGCCTTTCTGGTTTGCAGTTCTGGCACCTGCTCACTCCTTCCTGCCGCCACATGACTCAGCTTTGGCAACTCGTGAGCATGACAGGCTCCCACCTCTCCCTCCCACCTACCCCCCCCCCCAAGAGTTCTTTACCTTCTCGCCAAGTCTAGTGCTGACAGCTATCGTTTCCAAACTGTTCTTCAGGCCTTTCTTCAAGTTCAGGCTCTGCTCTTGTCTCGCTTCTCTTTCCCACTGTGCTGGAAAGCAAGCAACTGAAAGAAAGGGAAAGTCGAGCTTTCTATGCTTATTTTGCTCTCTCTCTCTCTCTCTCTCTCTCTCTCTCTTTCTCTTGTGTGTGTGTGTGTGTGTGTGTGTGTCTGTCTGTCTGTCTGTCTGTCTGTCTGTGTCTCTGTGTGTGTCTGTGTGTGGTGCCCTCACCGAGCTGAAGGGGTAACTCCTTAGAGAGGCACTCATGGTCTCCTGCATCTCCAACACCCATCCACTATTTCATTTGCACGCTGTAAATATTCGTTGGCTGTCAAGGGTTATGAAATACAGAATGGAAGAACTAGCTGAGAAATTAAGACACTGGTCCCGTCTCCTATTCCACCCGTAATGTATTTCTATAGTCCTTCAACCTCCCCGGGCATCCACAGTCCTGACCATCCTCACCAACTTCTGCTTCCATCAGATCAATTAGATAGTGGGTTAGATAATTTATTCCCAAGATCAGAGAGTAGAATGAAGTGGTGGAAGTGCAAGGAAACAGATCAGATCAAAACTTGGAAGACATTCCTGCTGCCACAGTCCATTCTAGAGTCTTTACCTGTGTTTGTGTGTGTGGGGGTGGGGGGGCTGTGTACCTTTGTGTACAGGTGTGTACTAAAGGCCAGAAGACGACACTGGGTAACCTCTATCACTCTACACCTTGTCCCTTGAGACCATCTCTCTCATTGAGCCTGAAACCCATCATTTCTTTGGCTAGGCTGACTGGCCACCAAGCTTCAGTGATCCTCCTGTCTCGGCTCCCCACAGTGCTGGGATTCTGCACACACACAAGGCCAGGCCCAGATATTCATGGATGCTGGGATCTGAACTCGGGTCCTCACACTTGTGCAGCAAGTGTTTTCACCCATTGAGCTGTCTGGCCCGCCCCTCTAGGATCTTAACCAGAGAGTCCTCTTCTCTAGTAACCACTCAAGTCAAACTGATTACCTACAGACAGTCCTGTAGGAGAGACACTGCCCTGGCCTCCAAGGGCCAATTCCATATCTCCATGGATGGAGAATGGCTTTGGGAGAACCTGGTGAGATGCTCAGTGTTCTGGCCTTCCTTTACTTTCTCACATGACTTACTTGGCCCAGGGCTGAGAGATGGTTTCTGAGATCTAGCCTGGTCTCTGGCATCACAGAATTGCCTTGCCATTTCCAGCAGCACCTTAAGTCAGGACTTTCCATGTCTGCAAGTTTGTTGGTGGAAGGCACAGGCCCTCCTGCTTGGATCTCATGGGTGGACTCCAGTAGAAACCACTCCTCAGGACCAGCTGAAGCCCAGAATGCCTCTGGATCTGCTCCTCAGCCAGCCCCACCTGGCTGAAGGTTCTTAGCTGTGGACTCTGATCAAAATAAGCACTTCCCAACACCCTTCGAAGCCTGCCCATAGATTCAGAGACCAAGCCAGGCCTCTCCTTCTGCCCCATCCCATGGGCTTCGAGACAGGGACCAGGACTCCCTTACCTCTACCCCTATGACCCTACTTTTGTTTCAAATGTTGATGCGAGCCTGTTCTATCTCATTGGAACTTGCTAAATCTAGCTGGGCTACTCTGGCTAGCAGTAGCTGCTCCATGCAATCAGCCTCCTGTTCCTCTCCTCCCCATATGCTCTTGACAGCATCTGCTCGCCCATCTTCCACACCCAGATGCTCTTCTTCTATAACTTGGAGAGTAGAAAAGATTTCTGATAGAGAAACTCCAGAAATGATGGAATATCTTCCATGGGACTGGTCAAATTGTTACCAGAAATTCTGAAGGGCCCCAGCTGGGGTGCCGCATGTTACTGGGTGAGTTGGAATTTCCTCTCAGGATTCTCAGCTTCATTAATAAGAAAATTTAAGAATAGACTCAGAAGGAAGTTTAAAGATAATGTGATTCATGTTTAAGTGAAGACCAGCAGGGCAGCAAAACGACAAATCCCAGCATCTGCCTGGAGGAGGGAGATAGAGAAAAGGAAGAAAGAAGGCTATGCCTTTCTGAATTGGGCATGGGGGTTCAGCAAGTAGTCATATGGCAAAAGGGAAATAGCTTCAGAGAAAGAGTGAAAAGGCCCAAGGTACTCAAGAAAGGACTCTCAGTCTCTGAACAGCATTAGAAAGATGATGTTAGGACTCAGATAGATGGACAAACCTCACAGAACCTCATAGCAGATCCTTAGCAACTACACAGACAGCAGGACTCTGGGAAGGAAAGGTACATTATTTATTGTATTGAGAGGATAAGTCTTCCTTCTGTCTCTTCAGCACAGCATTTGAGGGAATCTGCCTTCCTGAGGGGTGGCCCCGTAAGGGTTAAAAAACTCCATTTTATGCCAAGAATCCATATTGGCATCCACCAGTCATGTGTCTCTGACTCCAGTCTCTGGAAGATAAGTTCCCAGTAACCCTTACGCGGTGACCTCCACCCAGAAATGTGCAGCCATGACCATCTATTGGTTATGATGATTAACTGCTTATTTTGCTTCTGTAACTTGCTTACACAGACACCCAAGGATTGTTTTGGGCCACTTAACTCAGCAGAATAGACCAGGTTTTGCTTGATTGCATAGATAGATATTAAAGGTCTTCTTATGGTTTTCATCTTTAAAAATCCCCCCCCCCTTTCTCACAGCAATCTCAAGACTGGCTCAGAGATTGTTGTCCTGCAAGTAGCTAATCAATAAATCTTTTAATTATAATTGGATTGAGTCTGTGGTCTTTCCCTAGGGGTCTCAAACTCCATAATGGCCCCTTGGCCAGGTAATTGACAGATTAACTCCTATGGTTTGGGTAGCTTGGAATGTTAGGTCTTTACCCAGGCCAGATGTAGATTCCATTTTATTGGCCAGGAGGAAACAGCTTTCCCTTAATAGGCCTCCAGTGCTGCTATAACATTACGAACTGTTTTTGTGACCAGCTGGGGACTGGAGTGAACTGGGAAGGCAAGAGCCCAAGCTGAAGGAAACCACTCATGGAAGCCTGCACACTGTGTCACTGGTGTGGGGACCCGTCATGGCTTGAGGTGAGGGGACCTTTCATGGTTTAGAGTGGGGGGACCCTTTTTTACCCCTCTTATTGGAACTAGCTCCCTCTGATACCCCCAATGACTAGACGTGTTAGGAACATCTGTGAGACAGTTCCAGATGTTGATGCACTCTTGATGGGCATCACCAAGGATGAGCAAGAGGGATGAACTGAGATGTGGGAATCATGGTGAGTGTGATGGACAGCTGGACAATGGAGTCCTGTAGAGCACCTCCTTTGAGACCCTCAGAGAGAGCCAGAAACAGCATGAGCTAAGCCATGATCGTACATAGGGGTGGGGTATTTAGACCAGAAGTCAGCTGAGCTCCCTAAATCATCATTCTGGACTTACGTCCGATCAAAGTTATGAAGGCAGTGTTCTAGGCCCAGGATAGGACAGAACATGCAGTAGTGGTGTACATTCGTTGTGTCAAAATAGCTGGTGCAATAAGGACATTCTAAGTGCTTCTATAAGGCACGATATTACTTAATTTTCACACCAGATTCCCTACATATTAGGGTTGCCTAGAGAAACAATGTCATAAGAGCTGGCCCATGCACTTATAGATGACCCACTGAGTGAGTCAGCAAACTAGAGACCCATGAGAGCTAATCACATGGGCCCAGTCCAGATCCAAGGGCCTGAGAACCAAGAGAGTTGGTAACCAGTTTCAGTTTGAAAGCAAGCACTCCTGAGAACCAGCAAGAGCCCAGGTGCCAGTTCAATTCCAAAGGAAAAGAGAAAAACCAGCGTCTCCCTTCCAGGGCTGTCAGGAAGAAAGCAAGCCATCACTCAGGGGAAGGTCACCTTTTTTGTTCTTTCCAAACCTTCAGCTGGCTGGTGAGGCCCATCCTTAGGAAGGGCAGTAATGACCTTTAATTAGTCAATTGATTTAAATGTTAACCTCATTCAGGAATACGCTCAAAGAAATACCTAGAATAATGTTTGACCAAGCAACTGGGTATTCAGTGACCATTCAACCTGACATGTGAAATTAACCATGAGAGAGGTCTGGAGCAACTCTAGATCCAGGCAGAGAGAAAGGTGCTGGTGCTGGTGGTCCTGGTGGTGCTGGTGGTAGTGGTAGGGGTGGAGGTAGTGATGGTGATGGTGGAGGTGGAGGTGGTGGAGGTGGAGGTGGTGGTGGTGGTAGAGGTGGAGGTGGTAGTGGTGGAGGTGGAGGTGGAGGTGGTGGGTGTATAAAAAATAACAAGTCAAATAAAAATGACACGAAGGAAGTAACATTGGAGATGGCCCCTGGAGAACAGAGAGAGTTTTAAGTGAGATGGGAGGAAAAGACAGAACAGGAGGGGACAGTGTGAACAAAGAAATTGAGGCTCTGGGTATTGGCAGTGTGGCTCAGCTGGGAGTGTCTGCCTAGCGTGTAGAGTCCCTGGGGTTGGATCAACAACATCACACTCTGATCAGTTCAAGTCATCCTCAGCTACACAGGGAATTTGAGACCAGCCTAGGCTACCTGAGGCCTTGTCTCAGAAAGAAAAGAAAAAGAGGAGGAGGAGGAAGGGGAGGGTGAAGGGGAGAGAAAGAAAAAGAGGGTCTTTACATGCAGGTAAAAGGGATAAAATAGGCAATGTCCTATGCCATGCTTTTGAGAAGCAGTCTCTGGTGTGGAGAGATGCATGGAGAATGCACATTGGGAGTGCTCCCCCAATCAGTATCTGGGGAAACTGAGGCAGAGGGATGGGCAGAAGGAGAAGCTGGGTGTAGGTGAACATTTCTTTCCTGGCGCTGGTTCCCAAATAACCAACATGGAGACTGAATGTTAATTATAAATGCTCAGCCAATAGCTCACGCTTGTTACTAGCTAACTCTTACATTTTAAATTAATCCACATTTCTTGTCTACCTTTTGCCGTGTGGCTTGGTACCTTTTCTCAGTATGGCATGCCCATCTAGCTTCTCTCTGCATCTACTGGCAACTCTAGACTCCTCCCTTCTTCCTCCCAGCATTCCCAGTTTGGCTCTCCCACCTAACCTTATCCTGTTCAGCTATTGGCCAGCCACTTTTTTTTTTTTTTTTTTTTTTTTTTTGGTTTTTTGAGACAGGGTTTCTCTGTGTAGTTTTGGTGGCTGTTCTTGATCTCACTCTGTAGACCAGGCTGGCCTCAAACTCACAGAGATCCTCCTGGCATTGCCTCCCGAGTGCTGGGATTAAAGGCGTGCACCACCACCACCACCACCACCACCACCTAGCCTTGTTTTGTTTTGTTTTTTTCTTTTTTTTCTTTTTGTTTTTTTCATTCAGCTTCTTTATTAAACCAATCACAGCGACATATATTCACACAGCATAAAGGACTATTCCACAGCTGGGCTCAGATGCATTCTCAACAAAAGCCTCAGCCCCCGGGAACTTTGTAGTCACAGCTGTTTAAGAGAGGGCCTAAGTTAGGGAAAGGGCTCTGTTCTTGTCACTCCCACAAAGGTGGCAGCCTGAGGAAAGCTTCTGAGATACATCCAAGGCAGACATGTTTCCAAAGTGACTTAGCAGCTCAGAGTGCTCTGTGGACAACACACCCACGAGCCATAGGGGAGATCAGTACTGAAAATGGTCCTGAGGAGGGCGACCCAGCATGCACTGCAGGTAAAATAACACACAGCAAAGGCTTCAATACATGTTTGACACATGCGTAGAAAGACAGCCTGAGGTCCAATGGTTGGGGTCCCTGTGGGACAGTGCCAGAGACAGTAGACCTAGTCCCCGGAGACTATAGCGCGGGTGAACGGTGACAGGATTCTTATGAGGGGTACTCTAGAAGACAAATGTAGGCCCGGGATGTGATGAGAAGGCCTGGGGTAGGGGCTGGGGTTACAATAAACAGCACAGGACAGAGGCATCAGGACCTGAGGAATGGGGGAGGAAGGAGTCAGGCAAAGAGATGGATAGAAAGCAGACGGAAGCAGGGGAAGTGAAGGCCAAGGGTATAGAAAGTTCTAGATTCAGGGTATCCAGGGGGATGGGAACTGAGGAACACACACAGCAGGTCATTAAAAAAAAATCTCTCCATAAGGGAGGAAAGGCTCATGAGCCCCTGTCCCCAACAGAGAAGCCACTGCCACCAATGGGTTCTGCAGGAGGCAAAGTCAGTTTCCTTTAAGGGTGTGTCTGTAGTAGGGCGCCCTTGCCCCAGCGATGCCCCACACAAGTGAGTACATGGGCAACACAAATTGGACTTCATGGGTTATCTTAAAAAAATGGAAGTGAGCCAGGCGGTGGTGGCGCACGCCTTTAATCCCAGCACTCGGGAGGCAGAGGCAGGCGGATCTCTGTGAGTTCGAGGCCAGCCTGGTCTCCCAAGCAAGTTCCAGGAAAGGCGCAAAGCTACACAGAGAAACCCTGTCTCGAAA
>CABHPQ010167504.1:22575-57894 GCA_902168405.1 Peromyscus aztecus
CTTCCTTCCTTCCTTCCTTCCTTCCTTCCTTCCTTCCTTCCTTCCTTTTCTTTTTCTCTTTCTTTCTTGATGGCTTGCCTTGTTTTTGTTTTTGAGTTAGAATCTCACTGTAGCCCAAGTTGGCCTCCCCACTTGAGGGAATCCTCCTGCCTTAGCCTCCCCACCTTCTAAAGTTTCACATCTGGCGTTATCATTTCATTATTATACCCTGTTTACCTTATAGATAATAAATAATTACCTTATAGATAATGTCCTGCTATGCCCTCTATATCATATGCCATATACTACAATTATATGTATTTTTTCATCTAAGGACATTATGGATCAGGGGGTACGTAAGTTGTTAGAGGCTGCTCAGTGGGAAAGGGACCACCTGGAATGCCCCCAGATAGCCTGCCGCTGGCATCCTTCCTACCGTGTCCCGCCATCCCCGCCAGTATGCGGCAGCTGACATCTGTTCTCAGCTGAAACGAACAAGGAAAAGGAACCTTTCACTTAAGCACCATCCACACCACATCTTCCTTTGAGACTCAGTGCTTTTTACAAATTGCAATGTAAAAAGATGAACGGATTTATGGTGTTCATATTTCAAATCATGCACACAATGTAGAATAGCTAGTTATTTAACATAGGCATTGCTTCATACCTATGTTTTGTGTTGAGAACATTTAAAATCTACTCGGTAATTTTCAAGTGTATAATAGACTGCTGTTAACTCCAAGAGGTACAAAAAAAAAAAAGCACTGAGTGATTCTAAATACCATGGACATGTGTACCTTGGACATCATTATCTTCTCATTTTCTGGGAGTTTGAAAAACTGGATGTGATGTTTTGGTGATCATTTCTCTAGCTCTATGGACTTCTCTTCTTCCTTTTTCCTTTTTCTTTTTCTTTTTTCTTTTCTTTCTTTCTTTTTTTTTTTTTTTGATATAGGGTCTCAGATAGTCCAAGCTGGCCTCAAACTCCCTATGTAGCCAAGGATGACCTTACTTTTGTTTTTTGTTTTTATTTTTGTTGTTGTTGTTTTTGTTGTGAGACGGGGTCCCTCTGTGTAGCTCTGGCTGTCCTGGAACTCCCTCTGTAGCCCAGGCTGGCCTCGAACTCAGGGATCTGCCTGTCTCTCCCTCCTGAGTGCTGGGATTAAAGGCATGCGCCACCACTAACCAAGGACCTTACTTTTTAAAAATCTTCCTGCCTCCATCTCCTGAGTGCTGGAATTATGGACGTGCATCACCACATCTGGTTTATGTGATACTGGGGATTGGACCCAAAGCGAGGCAAGCACTCTACCAACTGAACTCTATCCACAACCCTGGTTTTCTTTTATTTTGAGAGAGGGCCTCACTTTGTTATTAAATTGTCTTAGAACTTCCTAGATGGCCTGGGCTGGCCTTGAACTTGTGGCAATCATTCTGCCTCAGTCTCCTGGTACTGAGGTTACCATGCCTGGCTGAGAAACCTTTTCTGATATCACTGTAACATGGTGAACTGCCTGTCCCCATGGTGCACCGTCCTAGGACAGAACTCATGGGCTGGTGACAAAGTTAACAAGCCATAGCCAGTGGCCGAAAGCAGGATTGGTATTTGCTGACTCTCACCCATGGTTTTTTGTTTTTGTTTTTGTCTTATTAATTTTTCTTTTAGAACTGGATCTTAATGTCATAGTCATAGAAGCCACCAGAATAACATAATGCCTAGTGACAGAAAATCGAAGTTGAGCTGCAGAAATGGCTCCAGTTAAGGCCAGGCACACAAACACTGCCTTTTTCCAAGACAAATTCTCCTCTCCTCCCCCAGCTAGTGCATGTGTCCCAGCTACCTCCCCACACACTTCCACCCACAGGGATGACAACTACGGAATCATCAGCCTTTTGTATAACACGAACCCTCTTCATGGCCCACTCAAGTGACCCAGCTGCGGCCCAGGGAAGGCCTTGGTGGCTGTGGGAGATGTTTTCAGTGCCCTCCCCGCTTCCCCTCACATCTCAGTGGGAGACACCCATATGCTCTACCTGGACACAGCACCTCTCCTCCAGTGGATGCTCGCACACAGTCTGTTGACGGAAGACTGGCTCTCCAGATGGCTGAGGCACTGTCTCTGGCACCCCTGCCTCTTTTCCATTCACACACTGCTCCGTTAAAAGCCAAAGGATCAAGAATAGTTGAGTAATTTTCTTCCTAGGGTTTCACACAGCCTCTTTCAGGGCCACCAAAGGGCCTTTCTTCATTTTAGAGCAGAAAGCTTCCTTTCAATGCCGCAGGTCCCTTCCCAGCCCCCAGACAACGCTGGCTCTACAGCTCAGCACTTCCCAGTGGCCCCCCCTTTCCCCAGACACTTGTGACAACCCTTAGCTCATTTCAGTAAAACCCCCTCCAGCTAGGAGGCAAGTGAACTTCAACACAGACCCGTTGTGACCCAGGCTGTATTTAGCTACTTTTATTCTGGGCACCTACTTCATCTCCCGGATTCTAAAGTCTCAGAAAAGAAATGGGTGTGGACATGTTTAAGTCTCTTGGCTCAGTTCCTTTGCACTCATCAAATAATCGATGCCCTCAAGTTTCAATCGTAAATGAATCTTTCAACCATCTTTCTTTTATTAAACATAAAGACGATGACTTAAGCGCCATGAATCAAATAGCTGATCCCACTAGGATATAGTTGAAGGTGCACTGTTATGCATTCGGGTGGTTTTGTGATTGTGATGGTTAATTACAACTGTCAGCTTGATGGAAATCACCTGGAAAAGGAGGCCGTGCAAGGGACTGTCTGGATTAGGGTGGCCAAAACACATCCTTCCTTCCTTTAGTTGCTTTCTATCAAGGTTTATTTTATTTTATGTGTCGGGGTGTTCTGCTTACATATATGTATGTGAGCCATATGCATGTCTGGGGCCCCTGGAGGCCAGAAGAGGACATCAAATCCCCTGGAACTGGAGTTAGGGATGGCTCTGAGCCACCATGTGGGTGCTGGGAATCAAACCCCTGTCCCTTGCAAGAGCAGCCAATGCTCTTGGCCACTGAGCCACCACTACGGCCCTTTGTCAGAGTATTTTATCCTAGCAACAGGAAAAGTAAGATAGTAAAAACCAGCAAAACCAATGACTCCTTCGCATATAGCACATGCAATTGCCGAGTCCAGTTTCTTCCTTTCTTTATTTTTGTTTTGTTTTGTTTTGTTTTGTTTTTTGAGACAGGGTTTCTCTATGTAGGTTTGGTATGTGTCCTGGATCTCAATCTGTAGATCAGGCTGACTTTGAACTCACAGAGATCCACCTGCCTCTGCCTCCCGAGTGCTGGGATTAAAGGTGTGCACCACCGCTGCCCAGCCTTTATTATCTATCTATCTATCTATCTATCTATCTATCTATCTATCTATCTATCTATCTATTTATGGTTAAGAGTCCAGTTTCTAAAGATGTGCTCTATCTAGAGAATGCCTCCTGTCTTCTCCACCAAAAACTGTTTAACTCTTCAATGGACTACAGAGTTCTCTCAGGTCAAGCAGAAATAGAATCTGTCGAACATTGTGGAAGAGATATTTTGAATGGCCAGTCAGTGTTCAGTCAGTCTGACATAGGCTAAGGCTCAGAAACAACTGTAACATGAAGGCTTTCCTCACCCACCACCACCCCAGGACAATCCAGAAAGCAGAAGTCAAGGCTATGATGGTGAGGACGCAAAAGAAGTGAGTGGAGGAAGGCCCGGCCAGGCGACGGGCCTGACGGATGTGAGTGGGGACAGAGTATCCCTAAGGGTGTATGAAGAGAACCAACAATGTAGAGTGTGGACCTCCAAATCTGGGGACACAGGGGGAGTTCTTGTTGCAAACAGACTCTATTCATGGCAGGCAAAGCCTCCAGTGAGGCGTCCTCACATGACCTCCAGATAGTCTGTGTAGTGAAGAAGACAGCCTATTCTCAGGGGAACGCACAGACAGGAACGCAGAAATCCCAACCACCCTCTGAGCCCAGATTGGTGGAAAGATGAGTTACTTTTGCTTGACTGTGAGCAAATACTGACAGAGCAACCTGAAGGGAGAAAAACTTCTTTCGGTCCAGATGAAATGAGGTATTCCCACCACAGTGTAAGAAACAAAGAAGGAAACAGGAAGCGGGGGGGTCGTCGATCCCTTCCTTGTTTCTTTTCCTTCCTTTCCTTCCAGAGTGGTCAGCAAGCAGGGAACAAGCTCGTGTGGCTGCCTGTCACTCTCCACAGCTGATGCACTAGGCTTTCTGTGCCCTTTACACCCCTTGCTCACTAGTGTCTGGTAAAGTTTTCTATGAATGTTCTGATCTACCTTTGTGCTGTTTTTAGACTTTCTATTCTATAGACCAGAAAAATTGCTGAAATTAGGAGACATTTGAATGCTCCTCCTCAAGCCCAGAAAAGCTCTCTGCTGTTGCTATGTTTAAGAGCCCAGCAGCGAGTTGTTTGGGCTTCTGTCTTGCTGTTATGTAATAAATATGTTTTCCGACTTTGGAAACCTGAGCGCTGCTTGCAAGGATGCAAATGGTGGTCCCACAATGACGTGTGCCCCGGGGGACACTTGGAAGAGGGTGGGAATAAGACAGTAGACTGCTTTGGGAGTCTTCAAAGAGGGATGTGTGCTGAGAAGGTTTGAATGACTGTTAAAGTCCCAAAGGAAACAACAGAGGGAAAGAGAGAAGGGAAGAGGAAGGAAGAAGTTTCCGTATGCAGTAATGCAAGGGAAACACGTCATCAGAAACTGACAAAAGTTGGCTGGAGAAGACAAAAGGGCAAAGAGGAGGGGGACTGGTCTGTTGGAGAAAGGAGATTTTATTAGCTCTCCGTATTATGTAACAATTTACCCTAGTCTCGGCCGCTTAAAATAGCGTGCATTTATCATCAGGCAGTTGTGTAGTTCAGAAGTAGAGGCACTGTTATGGTTTGGATATAAAATGTCCCCCATTGGCCCATGTATTTGCACACTCAGTCTCTGGTTGGGGACACAGGAAGGTTGGGAAGGTTGTGAAACTTTTAGGAAATAGAGCCATCATGGAGGAAGTGGTTCACTGGGGGTGGGCCATGGGACCTGATAGCCCAGCCCCATTTCCTCTTCTCTCTTCCCACTTCCTAAGTGTGGATTCAATGTAACCAGCCAGCCTCTTGCCCTAGCTAATGTGCCTCCCTCATCAGCAGCCGTGATGCCCTTGCCACGAGGGAATGTGTCCCTCTAAATCGATAAACCAAAATAAACCCTTTCTTTCTTAAGATGTTTTTGTCAGGGTATTTATCGTGGCGAGGAGAAAGCAATGAAGATGGGCATGGTGTGGCTAATTCTCTGCTTGGTTGGGATCTCACCTGAAGTATGGAGTTCATGTCCTCACACCTACACCGTTATCAGCAGAACGTAGTTGCCCTTGGTTGCAGGACCCAGGTTCAGTGTTCTTGCTAGCCGTTGCTCAATCGCATGTCCTCACCCTGTGACCCTCTCACAGCCTGGCTGTTAACGACTACATGGGACCTGCTCTAGACTCTGCTCAGTTACCTGGACCTTGTCATCCTGTCAAAGGAATCCAGATGACACACAGAGCACAAGACAGAGGATGGAGTTCACTGAAGAAAAAAAAATGGTATGCATGCTTAGAGGGTGACAGTAACAGTGACCAGAGGGACCAGAGTTGAAATCTATACTCCAGGCAGGCTTCATACCACTTCAGAAGTCTCTACATCAGATCTTCCCGAGGGGCTTTTTCCCCATCCTGGTAGTTGAAAGGACAATTGGGTTGACGTTTACAGGAGAGGGCAATAGTGTGCCCTCGTTACCAGAAAGCCTCTGGCTAGGGGTGGGGATAGAGCTCTGCTGGTAGAATACTTGCCTCTATGAGCTTGAAGCCCTGGGTTCAATCATAATTCATTTTAGGGTCACATAAACAAGGCGTGGTGGTGCACACCTGTATCTTAGCCCTTAGAAGGTGAGCCAAGGGGATCAGAGGCTCAAGGGCAGCCTTGGCTATATACTGAGTTTGAGGCCAGCCTGGGCTACATGAGAACCTGTCTTAAAATCAAAAGGCCTCTGTCTAGACGGTAATCCCTGCCAGCTTAGAGTGGTGTGCCGCCTCCCAGGGCTAGAGATACGCTCAGGTAACATTCTCTTGACTTGTATCGGGTTCCGGAGTTCTAGTCCTTGGTTTTCAAGCTGCTGATTATGAAAGCAGTTCTCTTACCAATGGCCAGGTCTGGGCTGGGTGTTCCAGGATTTGGGCCTATTACTGAAAAAAGGCTCCCACAGATTTGCAGAAGTAGCAAGAGATCTTTATTCAAAGCAAAGAGTTAGGACAGGTCAGATCCCAAGTCAAGAGTGACAGTGGATCACAAGAGTGAAGGTGCTTAAGAACCCCCGGTTATTGCCTGGACCTTATTTCTATGGTTCTGGTGGTTTGAAAGACAATAGACCCCATAGACACATACGTTTGAATGTTTGGTCCCCAGTTTATGGAATTATTTGAGAAGGATTGGGAGGTGTGGCCTTATTGGAGCAGGTATGTCATTGGGGGTTGGCTCTGAGGACACACCAGGTCCAGTCTCTCTCTCTCTCTCTCTCTCTCTCTCTCTCTCTCTCTCTCTGCCTGCTTCCTTAGGATCAGGATGTAAAGCTTTCTGCTACTGCTCCAACACCATGCCTGCCTGCCAGCTGCCATGTTCCCCATATCATGAGGGTTACAGACTAGTCTTTTGAAATTGTAAGCAAGCTCCCAATTAAATATTTCTTTTATAACTTTCCTTGGTCATGGTATCTTATCACAGCAATAAAACAGTAACTAAGATAGAGGTTTATAAAAAGAAGGGATTTGGTTACTAGTGGTTTGATTTAGGTAGTTACCTATTTTGATAGACAGATTCTGTTATATAACCATTTTCTATTCTGTATATCCCTTCTTGTTGTAGAATAATCTTTTGTATACTGTGAAGATGTGTTTTTGCCAAGGTGCCTTCTGATTGGTTTAATAAAGAGCTGAATGACCAATAGCTAGGCAGGAAGAGGTGAGGCAGGATTTCGGGCAGAAAGAGAGGGAGAAGAGATGAATCTAGACACAGGGTTTGGGTGGTGGGGTGGAGGGGGAGGACATGGAGAGGAAACAGGAGGTGCAAGGTGAAATGGAGGTAAAAAGCTACCAGGTAAAACAGAGATTAATATAAATGGGTTAATTTATGTTATAAGAGCTAGTGGGACAAGCCTAAGCTGTAGGCCAAGCTTTCAAAATTAATAAATAAATCTCCATGTCATTTTTTTGTAAGCTGGTGGCCCAAAGAAAAATGTCTACACCTTCTGATGATGCCTCTGATTTCAATTTTATGCATGCCTAATTGTGCATAATGTAAGATAGCAAATAGTGGGTTCTCTTTAAATTCACTTGGAGACACAGTTTTGCCTTATTCCACATACACCCCAAACTAGCTCTAACCTTTCTACTCTTGTAAATGGATGAGAAAGATTGAATGGGATCTAGGTTTCAGGTTCATTAAGGAGATGAGAAGCTTATTCAATTGTCCAGAGAGGAGTGCATGTGCAGCTCAACTCAGTTGATCCTAGGTTGCTAACAGATTGCTAGATGCATTGTTGAAAGTCAGATATGTGTGCATAGCACTTGCAGATGAGGCTCTGAGGCTGACAAATGCATTATTAGAAAAGGTATTTGTGTATACCCCAAACCAAGTGGAGTCCCTAAGTTGTTAAGCTATTCCCTATGCTCACCTGCCTCAGGTCTATCCTTATCTGTCTTTCAAACTTGTCAATATCTAACTAGCTTCTTAACACCAGGAAACACACTGCTGTGGAATATTATTTTAACTGGGCAAAGATGTGTTACATTTCTTTATGCTGCGGAATATTACTTTAACTGATAAAGGTGTGTTATATTTGTTTATGCTGCATTTGTTTAATGATGTAAGGATGTGTTACATTTGTTGGTGCTGCATCTGTTTAATTATGTAAAGATGTGTTGCGTTGGTTTCATCTCTCCTGCCTAAGGTGATTGGTCTAATAAAGAGCTGAATGACCAATAGCTAGGTCTATAGAAAGGATAGGCGGGGCTGACAGGCAGAGAGAAAATAAATAGGAGGAGAAATCTAGGCTCAAGAAGAACAAGAGAAGAAGGAAGAGGAGAGAATGAGGGAGACACCCAGGGCCAACCAGGCAGCCTCCAGCCAGCAGACATGAGAAGCACTGAAAGAAAGATTTACAGAAAGAAGGAAGAAAGGTAAAAAGCCCAGTAGCAAAAGGTAGATGAAGAGAAACAGGTTAATTTAAGTTAAAAGAGCTAGCCAGACAGGAGCCTAAGCTAGGCCGAGTATTCATAACTACTAAGAAGTCTCCATGACATGATTTGGGAGCTGGTTGGTGGCCTAGAAGAAAAAGCCTGGTACAAAACACTCTAATTCCTTTTACCACTAGACCTGCTATTAAACACGTTATCTGGTTGAGTCAGACCCATCTGCCTACCTCAAAGGAGGGCATTATGCAGGGTGAGTAGTACACTATGGGGTAGGAATCTTATGGGCTAACTTTGAATTCTGTCTACCACAGTGATCACACTTTTGTGCTAAGCAGGGCCCCATGGCATGTGGTTTTAATACACTGTATTACAGAATGAATGTTTATGCACCCCCTCAAATTCTTATGTTGAAGCCCTACAATGGTGGTATTTAGCAGGTAATGAGGCTAGATGAGGTCATGAGGGTGGAATCCCCAGTGTCCTTATAAAAAGAGGTATCAACCAGGACTTTCTCTCTTCTGAGTCACGTGAGGACACCATAGGAATGTGTGGCCATCTGCAAACCCAAGGGAACTCTTGCACCAAATCCACCAGCACCCTGCTCTTGGCTTTTCCAACCTCCCGAATTGTGAGAAATGGTAATGTGTTGTTTAAACTGTCCTGCCCACCCTTTGTTATGACACTTTGAACTAAATAAGCACAGAGCAAAGGTCTCCCGAACCTCCCTCTACCCGGGCCTTCTGGAGAACAAGCTGTTCCAAGGCTGTGAGCTTCTGGTGAGTCTGGCTTCCCCTAGAGGACTTCTGCTTTGCTTGGTTGTGTTTGTTTGTTCTCAACTTTTTGAGGGAGGATCTTGCTATGCAACCAGGCCAGCCTGGAATGCACTATATACAACCCAGGCTGGCTTGAAACATACAATATAGCAATATAACCCAGGCTGGTCTGGAACACACTGTATACAACCCAAGCCGTCCTGGAATGCACTATACAACCCAGGCTGGCTTGAAACTAACAATATAACCCAGGCTGGCCTGGAACACACTGTATACAACCCAGGCAGGCTTAAAACACACAATATAACCTAGGCGAGCCTGGAATGTACTATACAACCCAGGCGGGTCTGGAATGCACTGTATACAACCAAGGCTGGCCTGGAAAACACACTATATACAACCAAGGCTGGACTAGAATGCACTATATACAATCCAGGCTGCCCTGGATTACAGGCATGCATTACCACATCAGGCTTCCTGAAGGACAGTTGTTTGTTCCTTTATTCACTCGGGAGGAATGGGTTCCTGTGGTCCTCTGGCTGCTTGTTCTCAGGGGTCAGGAGCAGGTAGGGCCAGCGGTGTGGCCAGAGCGAGGAATGTGAGAAACTGCTCAGAACAGCCCTTGCAGTGAAAGCTACCTGGCCACAGTTAACAAACAAAACCATGAAGCGACAACACAAAACGCAACCTCACCCTCTTCCTCCAGGAGTACACATTTTAAGACATGAAACCGCAAACTGCGCCCCTTGCTGTTTTCAACCCCAACTGCCATCTTCACAGGAGCACAAGATGTCCCCCGAAGAAGGGCAGCCGGCTGGCACTGGAAAGTTAAACAGCCCCTTTTGGCACGTGATGATTTGACATTAATATAAACCAAACGCTACTTTCCAGGGAGTCGTAATTCTGACGATGCTGTCACTGTCTTCCGTCACATCATCGGAATGTTTGTGCAGCTTCCTACATTCCATGGGGAAGCCATGTGTCCTGGGGGTAGCTTTATGCCACAAGGTAACCACCTCTTCATCTTCTGCCCTTGGAGTGTGTGCACGTGTGGGTGAGTGCGCGTGCATGGTTTAATGGTATATGTGTGTGGTGGTGTATGCACATGTACGGATAGAGGCCAGAGAGGGGTGCCAGGTGTCCTTCTCTGTCACTTTTGGTCTTAGTCCCTTCCAGAGGACAGATTCTCTTATTGGACCTGGAGCAAGCATTGAATCAGCAATCCTGCTGTCTCTGCTTCCCGTGGTACTGGGGATACAGGAACTTGTATACTCAGTCACATAGCTTTTAGATGGACACTGGGGATTTGAACTCAGGTCCTCATGCTTACACAGCAAGTGCCCTTGCCCACTGAGCCATCTCCCCAGCAGCATACTTTCTCTTGCTTTAGTCACCATTTTAGCACTAGCTGGACCACTTGCTGAAAGAAGCCCAAGAACCCATTCATACCTGACTCCCCTTCATACTAAAGAGCAGAGGCACTCACTAGCACCCCAGAACTGCCCTTCTTTGACTTAGAAGCCCTTGGTTCTATTCTGAGTGCCCCCCAGCATCTTGCTGGTCATTATCTCGGAGGCCGGAAGTACCTCCAAGCCCTAGTCTAAAGCAGAGCCTAGGAAAGACCACTGTTAATCCCACCAGTCAAAAAGACCACTACCACAATTTAAAGTCAAATTTGAAACAAGCTTTAATTAAATACTGGCCAGGTTGAGCCATACCTGGGCTCCCAGGGAAATGGCCTCAAGTCACAGTTAGCAGGGGCTTAAAAGGGGCAA
This sequence comes from Peromyscus aztecus, assembly GCA_902168405.1. Classification (NCBI taxonomy): domain Eukaryota; kingdom Metazoa; phylum Chordata; class Mammalia; order Rodentia; family Cricetidae; genus Peromyscus; species Peromyscus aztecus. Next base: position 33,362 of record CABHPQ010167504.1, read on the forward strand.
AACCCACAATTCACCGAATTTCCCATCAGGTCCACTCAGGGGCAAGCACACATCCTGACGTATTTCCCGCCCACATGTGATCGAGCACACCCTGTGCAGATGGGTCAAACAAACTTGGTTAGGGGAGTGGAAACATGTGGCTTGTTCTCTCCCATAAACAATAGCCTCCAACATTTCAGGAAGCATTTGTCCTTGGACAAGGGGCTTGCTTATAGGTCAGAGGCATTTTTGTTTCATGTATCTTGTAATCACAGTAATTAAAACTTAAAACACAACTTTGGCTCTCACCCCACCCCAAAGGCCCTTTGCTGGTGTCTTTCAGGCTTTTCTAGTGAAAACTCCTCCAATCACTGTTTGCCCGACTGAGTGGAAAATGAGCCCCACGTGAAGAAAGTCCTAGGCTAGGAGCTCTACTACACCCTGTTCAGATTAAGTTCTCCAATAACCACGGAGAGACTTAAATTAGATCCCCAGGTTGCTTGCTGGTTTCTGAATGCTTAATCGGGGAAAATGCTAATACAAGCCAGAGCTGATAGCAGATGGACTTGACGCGCCCCTAGCCCCAGCTACAGGAGGGTTGGGTGGACCTGGGACCTAATACCTGTGTCTTCATCTTTGCGGATTCTCTGCTTAACAACAGACCTCCTGTGAAGGCTTCCCTTTCCCTACCCACCAGCCTCCAGCCAATCAGACCTCTCCTCCATTTTCAGGAGAGGAGGGTGAGGACAGAAATGGAGGGAATGCTAACCATAGCTAACCCAAGTCAGATTTCCAGGCCACTGCAGGAACACAGCTCTGCCGCATCCTCTGGGGGCAACATAAACAAGAAGCTGCTCTCGGTGTCCTGTTCTGAAGGTCAATGTTCTGAGTCACGCCTTACTCATCCCTCTTCTGGACCTCTCCGCCTTTTGTTCCTCTCTGGTGCCATTATTTACCTGACCCTTGAGTAAGAGGTGACAGCCAGGGCAGAGCCAACAGCTGGAAACCATGCCTCTCCTGGGGGACTGCCAGATTTGAGTAAGTCAATTCATTTCTTTCAGTCTTAGTCCATCTGAAAAAAAGTTCGGCATAACTATACTTGGCGAGAAGGTTGTTTTTGTTTTGTGAACTGGAAACACTTGGAACCCACCCACCCCCTTCAGAAAGGGTAGTACTGTCGTTACTGTGTTTCTGGGTAGCTGTTATTACCTGTCTCTACCAGGCTAAGAACATGTTGTCTTATTGCAGCGGGCAATTACAAGGCTTGACAGAGAGGAGGCGCTCTGTTAGTAAGTGTTAGTAGACTTGAACAAGGGCAGGAACCACCAGGAAGTTAGAGTCTAAACGTCTTGAGTCAGTGGTTTTTATTTATCTCCTTTTCGATTGAGAACATATCTGCGGAGACCAGCATCATGACACAACAAGAATCAGTAATGATTGTGACCCCCTGCTCGAGAGCCCTCCCACACAACGTGGGCAAAAACAACCACTGTGGGCCTACCACCTATTGGGAAGTCCTCCAGCACTGTGTGTGTGTGTGTGGGGGGGGTGACTTCTCTATCCTGATCTTCCACCAGGGACATCCGTAATCCTATGAGTACTTCATCACCAGGGTTCTTGGTTGTTGGTTGAACAGCACATCTCAAGCTTCAGTGTACTTCGGGTTGCAGCCACGGTATGCTGGCCTGCAGGGGAGGTGTTTCAATTTTGCCCTTGAAACCAGGCTGTGCAGTTTCTACTTCTCAACAGCTCCAAATGTCACTGACATGTAGTAATTGATAATTTTGCTAAGAAGTCACTTTTTAAAATTAATTTATAAGTAACTCATAAGCATGTATAGAGAATGTATAAGCAAATGCATGTATAGAGAAATACATGAAAAAAAAAACCTTGTAATGTCTTTGTATCAGTCAGGGTAAGGCACATTGTGCTACAGTAACAAGCATCTCAAAATCTTAGTGGCTTTTTAAAATAATAATATTTATTATTTATTCATTTAGCTTTTATGTGTGTTGGTATTTGGCCTGCATGAATGTCTGTGTGAGGGAGTCAGAGCCACTGGAATTTGAGTTTCAGACAGTTGTGAGCTGCCATGTGGGTGCTGGGAATTGAACCCAGGTCCATCTGGAAGAGCAGCCAGTGCTCTTAAACACTGAGCTATCTCTCCAGCTCCATCTTAGTGCTTTTTGATAGTAAGTGTCCAACTGTTTATTTCTTGATCACACTACCTTTCAGTCCCCTGTCTTATGCCCTTGAGGATGATTCATATATATGTGTGTGTGTGTGTGTGTGTGTGTGTGTGTGTATGCATGTGTATACATATATATGAATATATACACACATATGTGTGTATGTATATATATGCACACATATATGCAGATATTCATGCAATTATAGCCCATTTTGTACATTATCCACAATGTGCTATGATTGCTTATAGTGCCTTAAAAAGTGTTCAACTCCTTAAAACACAAACACCCATAGACGTAACTAATTAGGATGCATGGGACCTTGCTCCCCGATCACCGGAGAGTATGTGTCTCTCTTCACACGTGCTGCACGTGTGCCGCCTCTCACTGCCAGCAGCACCAGGATACTTATCAGCTTATCAACACTCAGTGTTGTTCAAGACATCTGCATGTGGGTAATAACTGGAAAATCCTTCCCTTTCCCTCTCACACATCCTTCTCTGATTTAAACATCACATCAAGTTTGAGGGCACACAACCAAAATTTTTCTGTATAAACTTTGTCTCCCTCAAAAAAAAAAGTTTGCTGTGCTGGAGAGAGAGGTGCATCTTACAAAGTCTGGGTATTGAAGAAAAGTCCTTCTGAGAAAAGATTTCCTGGAGGTGCCTTGTGAGGTGGAGGTGTACCTCTATGTCCAGTCTAGCCACTTTGTTTTAATTTTAGCTATGGCATCCTTATTTTATTACCTTTTAAATTTTATGTGTATGGGTATTTTGACTGCAAATATGAATGCATACCATGTGCATGCAGTGCCCATGGAGGCCAGAAGAGGGCATCAGATCCTCCTGGGATTGGAGTTAGAGGTGGTTATGAGATAACCAGGTGAGTGCTGAGAATCGAACCCAGATCCTTTGCAAGAGCAGCAAGTGCTCTTAATCACTGAGCCGTCTCTGCAGCCCTCATGACATCTTTTTAGATGAATAATTTGCCACATCTGTCAGTTACTTTGTTTACAGTTTCTGGATTTGTAGTCTTTCTTAGATGTTACCCATCTCATGATCATTTTTAAATTCTTCTGTATATTTTAAAGTTAGTTTCTGTGTTAATTTATAAGTTAGTTTTGCTCTATGTTTTAGCTCTCTAAGCATTTGTGGTGGCTTGAAAGAATATGTCCCCCAAAGGGAGTGGCACTATTAAGAAATGTGGCTTTGTTGGAGTAGTTATGGCCTTGTGGGAGGAAGTGTGTCGCTGTGGAGGCGGGCTTTGAGGCCTCATATGCTCAAGCCATGCACAGTGTTTGAGACCACTTCCTGTTGCCTGCAAGATGTAGGACTCTCAGCTCCTTCTCCAGCACCATGTCTGCCTGCACACTGCCATGTCCCATCATGGTGATAATGGATTGAACATCCGAACTGTAAGCCATCCCAATTAAATGTTTTCTTTATAAGAGTTGCCACGGCCATGGTGTCTTTTCACATCAATAGAGACCCTAACTAAGATAGCATTAGATTTAATGCTTATGTAAGATGTTAGGATAGGAGATCCATCTTTATTCTGTACTCAAATAAGTAGCATATCAGCATCAACCAGCTGTTGACTATTCCATCATTTCTCAAACTGGTTTGAAAAGCATTGTTTCTTAGTCTGTTTTGTAATGCTGTAAGAGAGTACCTGAGACTGGGTTCTTTATAGAATAGAAAATGATTTCACAATTCTAGAAGCTGGGAAGGAAAAGACCAAGAAGGTTCATTTCTGCTGTATCATCACATGGCAGAAGGAGGGAGGGCAGAGCATGAGAGTGACCCCCCTACAAACAGCCTTGTGATGGTTAATTTTGATTAACAACTTGACCAGATCAAGGTTAATCTAGGAGACAGATTTCTGGGCTCATCTGTGAGGGAGTTTCTAGAATTGGTTGGTGGGGGCTGGCAAGACTGCTCAAGGGCTAAGAGTGTTTACAGCTTTTCTGATTGGCCTGAGGTTGAGTCCTAGCACCCATCCAGGCTGCTCACAACCACCTGTAACTTCAGCTCCAGGGGAATCCAATACTCTCTTTTGGCCTCTAGGGGCACCCACACAGACGTAGCATATAGACAGATATATACATGAATATATAGACAGATATATACATGAATAAAAAAAATCCCCCCCAACCATTATTGATTGGGTTAACCAGGCTGGGTACCCAATAAATAGAAGAAAAAGAAAAACTTGAGTGAGGGGCTGGAGAGAGGGCTTAGATTAAGAGTACTCACTGCTCTTGCAGAGGACCCAGGCTTAGTTCCCAGTATCACATGGTGGCTCACAACAGACTGTAACTCCAGTTCCAGAAGATCTGATGGGCTTCTGGCCTCTGTGAGCACCTCTGTCTACACACACACACACACACACACACACACACACACACACGCCTGCAAGCAAAATACTCATGCATAAAATATAAAAATGCACACAGTTTTAAGTGAGCTAAGCACCTCTTTAAGAGTGTATTCATCTCTCTGCTTCCTGACTATGGCTGCGATGTGACTGACTGGCGGTCTGCCACCGTGCCTTCCGCATGACGGTGACCCCTTGAACTGTGAGCCAAAATAACCTTGTCCGGTGTTTGTCACAGCCAGAGACAAATAACTAACACAGGCCCCTTTTTTATGATGCCACTGACTTATCCATGACCGTGACTGTCTTGTGAGCTAAACTCTAGTTAAGGCCCTCCCAATGCTGTCACAGCAGGGATTGTGTTTCCAGTACATAAATTCTGGGAGACACATTCAAACCTCAGCACCATGTAAATTAAGGCTATAAAAATATGTGCTTTGTATGTGAAGGCATCAGATTTAATGGTGATGCCACAGAACCGCAAACATTAGGATCGACTCGAGGGCCAGCATCAGGCGTCAATACCGGCATTCCCTGCTTACTGTGGTTATCTGTATAGAGGTTAAAAAAAGTTTTGTGTATGTGACTAATTATTCTGATGCTAAGACAACTGCTAATGATGCATGTCAATGAATCTCAGAAACTGACATACCTTTCAAATAATGAGCCCCATAATAAGAGAGTTATTAAGAACTTGAAGAGGTCATTTAAATGTTCAGCTGTCTATTATGTCTTACTTAGGACCTTGTCTTTGTTTGGTGGTGTTTAAGTACTCCAGGGTTCGGTGGGTTCCCAGAATGAGTGCGTACCCAGGATGAGTACCCAGGAGAATTCAGATTGCATTGTGTTCGGAGTTTCCCCGATGGCTTGCCGCTGACAGACACCAGGGTGGCCTCGTGTTCACTGCTTTCATCTCCTCCCCTGTCCATCGGTTGCTCTTCATCCCATCTCGTCACCCCTGCTCATGCCTCAGAAACACCTGACGTCATACAGTGATGTCATACAAGCGTGCAGATACTGGACTGGCTACGGAAAGGAGGAAGGTTCAAATGATGGCTGCTAGGACATGGGCACCAGCTAGATTGACCCCAGAGATAGATAAACAGTGTAGCAGGAAAAAAGATGAGTCAATATGAGAGGCCTCTTCTCCCCCCTTTCCTCTATGCTTGCTAGGTGTCCCCAGTTGTCCCCGCTTGTGCCCAGCTTCATTAGTATCTTGAGGGAAAACTCAACCTAGGAACATAACACTAGACGGGCACCTGAGCTGGGCAGACACTGCGCTGTAGGAGCAGTCGGGAGGGTGGCTGCCAACCTGGGCCAGGGATCTCCTCGCCGCCCACAGGCTGCTAGGCTCCAGCCATCCAGCAGCCATGTCTCTCACTGTGTTAGAGGACCTTCCCCCAGAAACCTCCACTGCTGGAGCTGAAACCCCCTGTTCTCATGTCAAAGTCTTCCTGCACAGCCCCCTGTAGGAACCAGGAGACAACGCTTCCCCGTGTGGGGAGGAAGAGGTGTGTCCGATCTCACCGTAGGCAAACGTGTGTGGGGTTTGTGTGTGTGTGTGTGTGTGTGTGTGTGTGTGTGTTTCTTCCACTTCGTTCTTTATACCTGGCAAAGTCCAGGTCCCACATCTTATAACTGTGCTTGTTTCAATGTAAAAACTGTTTTATTTCATTCCTGGCCTGCCCTTCTCCCCACTAGGTCCCAAGTAAAAGCCAGCCATTAGTTTGTGCTTCCGATATATGCTACAGCGTCTTCAACTCACATTCGCTCATGGTTTATTTGCAGATCAGACTATACACTGCAGGAAGTCGGCAGCCATACCCATCAGCCTCCACATCCTGGGTGCCTGGGTCAGAACTTAGCCCAGGCTGTTGCTTCGAGCCCTCCTGCTTAGACCCCTCTTAGAAAAAAGGCAATAAGGCTGCTGTGGGGACTTCAGTCCTTAAGTAGATCAGGTGACTGTGTCCCTTCCCCAGGCAGAAGGAGCCCAATCTTACAATGGGGTTATTGTTCATGGAGGGTCCAGGTGAGGGGCACATTCCACCACCGCTGGGGCTCAGTCCAATTGACCCTTGCAGTCCCTTCCCAGTGACGGTGGGACAATGACCTCACCGCAGAGTGCACACAAAGGACTCACTATTCTCCCGCGTTCTCTGAGGAGAATTGCTTTTTAAGCTCATTCCTGCTGTATGAGGTGTATAATGTCATTACTCGGGCTCTCCCAGATTCAGTTCAAGGGCACCGATGATTTGTAGTGACTCTCTCAAGTCACAGAGGGAGCTGAAGCCTGTTTTGCTGAGGGTAAGGGAACAACTCAATTTGGAAGAGCTGATTTCCCAGGTAATTGAAGGTTATATTGACCTCCCTCCACCACCACCACCCCGCTGCCCCCTGGGGCTAGTTTCTGCATCGCTTACACAGATTCTCAGTGACAACCCTTATCCTTACCATTGTTAATATCCACAGAGTTCTGAGAGTTATTGGTTTTAAAAAGGTGCTGATTTCTCAAAACAGCAAAGGGCTGTCTTCATGTTTCATGTAAAGACCGTGATCCAATGACTTTTAGTCTGCACAACTTGAAGACAAGGGTGTGACATGTAAACTGTTGAGTAGTTATTATCATACTTGTTTACATGAATTGAGGTTTATATGTGTCAGATACTAGGCTGAATCGTTTGCATAAATTAGCTCCTTTCATCTTTACAGCAAACATCTGAGGAAAGAATTGTTTTAAATTTGTTTTGGTTGTTGTTTGGGGAGTGTGTCTCTGTGTGTGGGTGTGGGTGTGGGTGTAGTGCAGGCATGTGAGTATGTGAGGGTTTGCATCCATGCAAGCATGTGCAGAGGCCAGAGCATCCTGCGATCCAGGCTCTTATAACCGGCCATGGACAAGCAATGGCTGTCAGTAAACTGTGGTTGCTACAAAAGCAAGCTCTGGTGGCTTGTGTTGCTCAATTCAGGGCCTACCACTGCTGTGGGATAATCCTCTTGTACACTGTAAAGATTTGTCACTCAAATTGGTTTAATAAAACACTGAGTGGTCAGTAGCCAGGCAGGAAGTATAGGTGGGGTGACCAAACTAAGGATAATGGGAAAGAGAAGGGCAGAGTCAGGAGTCCCCAGCCAGATGCAGAGGGAGCAGGAGATGAATGTGCCATGCTAATAAAGTTACCGCCATGTGGCAGAGAGTAAATAAGGAATATGGGTTAACTTAAAATGTGTTAGCTAGTAACAAGTCTGAGCTATGATCGAGCATTTATAAGTCATATTAAACCTCTGAGTCAATTATTTGAGAAGCCACTGCCAGGTATCTGGGAACAGGCAGGTGGGAGAGAAATGCCCAATTACATACCACACTTGTTAGAATTAACAAATTCATCAAGATCCTTTGTGAGAAGCACATTTGTTGACTTTTTTTTAGGTGACTAAAATGTGTTGTTTAGGCTGGAGACATAGCTCAGTCTGTAAAGTGTTTGCCTTATAAGCATGAGGGCCTGAGTCTGATCCCCAGAATCCACATAAAAAAATACTAGGTGTGGTGTACATATTCAGTAATTCCACTGTTAGGGAGGCAGACATAGATAGATCCCCCAGGCTTACTGGCCAGCCAGCCTAGACTATTTAGTAGCTCCAGGCTAAGTTCCTATCTAATGAGAGAGAGAGAGAGAGAGAGAGAGAGGAGTCAGTGGTTAAGAACACTGACTGCTCTTCTGGAGAACTTGGATGGGATTCCCAGCACCCATACAGCAGCTCAACTCCAGTTCCAGGGGCTTGATGCCCTCTTCTGGTATCCTTCGGTACTGCATGCATGTAGTGCACAGACATGTAGGCAAAACACTCAGACACATAAAATAAAAATAAACATTAGAAACAAAAGATAGGTGGCACCTAAGAAATGACACTGAGGTTGTTCTCTGGCCTCCATGCACATGTGTGTGTGCACTTGCAACTGTGCACATATGTGTACCCCACCCCACCTCATACACGCAATGTGTTATTCTCTTGAAAATGTGTTACCTCTTCCACCAACCCCGTTAAAATCTGCCATGGTCTGAATGTTTGTGTCCTACCCAAACGCCTATGTTGACATTCAAAATGAGAGGAGGAGGAGATGGGGCTTTGGGAGGCAATTAAATCCTAAAGTCTTTTCAGATCGCATCAGTGGCCACTCTCCTCCTCCCTTCCACAGTGTGAAGACACTGTGAGGGAACAGTCATGAGTATGGGAGTAGGTCTCACCAGACACTGACTACAGCAGAACTTTCACCTAGCACTTCCTTGCCTTCAAAACTGTGAGACAAACGTTTCTATTATTAGCTATTTAGATTGTGGTATTTTGTTACGGCAGATGGACTGAGGCAACATCTAAGAAATAAACTTTTCATACAGGAGTTCAGCCCATTTCTGAATTCCAGCATAATACAAATGTTTGAGCAGGCATCGAACAAAAAGCTGTGGCTAGCAGTGCTCTTGGGGACCGAGCTAACATGTGGTCACAGTTCCTGATCAGGTTTTTCCTCTGATAACAGCTGCCCCAGGGGTTCCCTCAGTCATTTCACTGGTTGGAGTTTTGTGGATGTTTCCTGCATTCATGGAGAACTCACTCATTTAGGCCTGTATTCAAACAGAGACTCACCTAGTGTGACCTTACCCCACAGCCACTGGTTTTCCCAGCCCAAGCTGGCCCACAACTATGTCCACTCTGAAATTACCTTAAATTCTCATCTTTTCAGTGTAAGAGAGATGGGTGGGCATTAAGAGCTCAGCATTGCTGGGCGTTGGTGGCGCACGCCTTTAATCCCAGCACTCGGGAGGCAGAGGCAGGCGGATCTCTGTGAGTTCGAGGCCAACCTGGGCTACCAAGTGAGCTCCAGGAAAGGCGCAAAGCTACACAGAGAAACCCTGTCTCGAAAAATCCAAAAAAAAAAAAAAAAAAAAAAAAAGAGCTCAGCATTAAGAGCTCTTACTGCCCTTGCAGAGGACCTGAGTTCCTTTCCAGTACCCACATCTGGCAGCTCACAACAGTCTATAACTCCAGGTCCAGGGGACCTGATGCCCTCTTCTGGCCTCTGTGTGCAACTGCACTCACATATGCACATATCCATGCATAGATACACAGATATATACATGATTTAAAATAAAATCTTAAAATAAAAAGAGGAATGGATGGTGCACTGGCCAGTGGAGTATCCACCCCACATTGTACTTCCCAAAGTGATGTGGGCAGACTACAGAACTAAAAACAGCTGGCATAAGTTGTCTACTTGGGGTCGGGTGCTAGTACATTCATTATCTCTTTCTCACGGTTTTTCTTAGTCTTATTTTTTAGAAGAAGAAAGCGAGGCTTGAAGCAGGCAACAAAATCCCACACCCAGCTATGCAGCTGCACACCAATCTGAGTGGTTTGTGGTCCGCCTGGCTTCGCAATCTGAGCTCTAGAGGTCCATTGCACTGCTTCCCAATGGATCTCTGGAAGCTAAATCCTAGAAAAGTCCAGGAAGTTTCCATGGAAAAAGCAGAAGCCGAGCTGGACACTGAGAATTTCATGGAGGAGGAGGGAGGGGAGGAAAGCACACCGAGCTGGCCCCACGCTTCTGCTCTCTCCATAGGGCAGGAGAAAAGGTGAAGTAGACCGTTTTTTGTGTGGGTGGCATTGCTAATCAATTTAAATTCATCCCTTGCCCTGCCATTGAGCTTAATCTTATTATAGCATATCTCTCCGCATTTCTCTTGTTTGTGCAGATTTTACAGGCAGGGATTTTTTTTCAAGTCAATCCAAGTGCATCTGTGCTAAGAGAAATTATTTTTGTGTGTATTAAAACAACCGGTTCAACTCTGTGTTCTCTAAACCAACAAGTAAAATCAATTTAATTCCCGCCACAAAGGTAAAGAGTGACGCGCTATGGGAAGGAAAGCCTATACACATAACTGCCTCTCTTTTATTTCTAGCACATGGTATGGTGTCCAGGAGAGTGAATTTACTGTGTTTGGAGAAATAGCTGAGGACAGCATATCCAGTTTGAGCTTGGCTCAGGGACAGCACCCCTGACTTACGGCTTGCCCTGCATGGTAAGTCTGCAAGTATTTCCATAACCCAGAGCTAACGGCCAGAGAAAGAAGTCTGACGTGAAATATTCCACATCTGACATTAGGACGTACCATCTCTCTTATTCTGCTTGGCACCACCTCGCTATGAAAGTACCTCTTATAAAACACTATTTCTGAACTTCGTTCCTGAGCTGTTGAGTTCACTCCAGCTTCGGGAATCTGTGTCCTTGTCTGTAAGTCATGTTCCTCATTCCCATTTCCAATCCTCTTGTCTTCTTTTTTTTTTTTTTTTTTCTGAAAGTAATTTTCCCAAAGACATCTTTCAGTCCATGTAAGAGGGAAATGACTTCATTTTTCTTTAGCATCTCCAAAAGAACCTTTTCTATTTCAAGAAAGCTGAGATCAAGTGATTTCTCCTCTGTACATCTGGCAACCCATCCTGCCTGTCCTCTTCAGAAGAAGTATCATTGTCAACAGCCATGCAGTTTGTGTGGACCCCGCCTAGCTTTACTCTAGTACCAACTGGTCCAGACCCTTGAGGTCACAGATTAGGGGCATGCAAGAGTCAGCACAGAGCATGGAGCTGTCATTGGTTGATGTGAAAAAATACGATGCCCTGTGGCACGGGACAGGAAGCAGACAGGCCTGTTGTAGCCAGTCCTCTGATCACGTGAGAGCAGGCCTTGGGGTGCAGCTAGCATTGGTACAGAACAGAGACAGAGTGAAACCAATTCCTTACATTGTCACAGCTGTCTCTGCAGTGCACTGTGTCTCGGGTCTCTGTGTTACCCAGTAAAGTTGCAAACCAGGCAACCGAATCACCTCCATCTTGGTGTATTAACCAAGGCAGGCTACGCTATTGGAACCATAGGTCGTGCCTGTCACAAACTTGCTTTTGCATAGTAATACGAAGCAAGTCTATGGCTCTGTTGGGTTTGTAGAAACCTAAGTTTTGAATACCAAGCGTGGTGGCACAGGTCTGTAACCCTGGGACTCGGGAGACTGAAGTAGAAGGATCATGAGTTTGAAGTCATCTTGGGCCACACAGCAAGACCCTGCCCCTAAAGCTTTGTCACCCTCCTCAAGATGACAGGGGGCAAGGAGAATGAGGTGCACACCCTTGCTTCTTAAAAACTTTGGTCTGGAAATCACAGAAATCAAATCCACCCTCTCCGAGTTGAAACACAGTCACATGGTCACATTAGCATAATAAAGAGCCCAGAAAAAAAATGGACGAATTTTTGGTAACTCTCAGCCACAGATAAGATGCTGGCAACGAGAAGTAACACGGCATAGGGCCCTGCTAACAGAGAGGGCACATGGTGTTAGCTCCAGTCCCTGGCCCTGGGTGCCTAACTTGCACCCCCTCTGTCCCGGACTCTGTTCCCCTTCTCCTGCCTCCTCCCACCTCTGGCACATTGAGCACATTCCCAGCGAGCAAGCTCATTCCAGCAGGCACCAGGGAGCAATAAAGATTTCACTAGAGATCTCGTGTGATGGCAGAAATGTAAGTGCATCTTCCACGACATCTGTTCCTTCTGCCAAAGCTCTTCCCCTGTGCCAGCGACTGCACCTCACCTGTCACTCTTCTCCGGCCAAGCGCTTCCCTTCCAACACCAACAGCTCCTAAAAGTTTCATTGCCCTCAGCCTTCTGCCCACTCTGCAAAACAGAAACCTGGTAGTAAACCCCAGACCAACGACACATTTTCCCCCTTTCAACACAGCCCTTAAGAAACTTAGAAAATTATTCACTGAACAAGAAAGGTCTCTTCTTCAGACAGGGTTGGGTGTGAAGTTTGCTACTAAGACATTTTTTTGTCAGAAAAATTCATTTAAGTAGAAGAAAGGCCAGAAGGGTGTCCTGAAGTATTAAGTATTTATCTCTAAGGAATCAGATTAAAAGACATTTTTTAGTTTTTAGTTTTGTATTTTTCTAGGATTTAATTTTTGCTTCTGTGTATTTCAAATGTTCTGTAAAATACTCGATGTATTTCTTTAATAGTCTAAAATATATACAGTAAAGATTTTTAGCCTTTCTCCAACACCATTAATCATTGCAGAAATGCAAATCAAAGCCATAGTAACATAGTAATTCAAACTCATTAGGAGGGCTATAATTTAAAACACACACACACACACCAGAAAACAAGAATCATTATTGACCATATCTGTTCGTTTTCTGTCGCCATAACAAAAATAACTGAGGTTGGATATTTTATAAAGAAAACAGGCGTATTTAATTCTCAATTTGGGAGGCTGAAGTCCCAGGCCAGGTGGCCTATTTGTTCAGCCTCTGGTACAGTGTTGGGGAATCCTATTTTAAGGTGTGTTATTTTTGTTCAGTTGCATTTGTTGAACTCTGTGAAGCTGTGTTACTGTGCCTGTCTAAAACACCTGTTGGTCTAATAAAGAGCTGAACGGCCAATAGCAAGGCAGGAAAAAGGATAGGCAGGGCTGGCAGGCAGAGAGAATAAAGAAGAGGAGAAATCTGGGAAAGGAAAGATCTAGGAGCAAGAGAATGAGGAAGACATCAGGGGCTAGTCACCCAGCTCCACAACCAGCAACAGAGTAAGAAAGAAAAGTATACAAAAATAGAGAAAGGTAGAAGCCCAGAGACAAAAGACAGACGGGTTAATTTAAAGCTAGCAAGAAACAAGCCAAACTAAGGCTGTGCATTCATAATTAAGAATAAGCCTCTGTGTGTGATTTATTTGGGAGCTGGGTGGCAGGCCCCCAAAGAGACAAAGAGTAAGAAAACAACCAACAACATTTTGGACAATAACAGTACAGGAACCCCTTTGTCTGAGAAACATCATGGTCAATGGTTTCATGGTGACAGGTCATGCACAAGGGGGAGAGCATGTGCCAAGACAGGAAGTCAGAGACTGGGGGTGTGGTTGGGGGGTCAGTTCTGCTCATTTTTTTTATAACCACCTCTCATAAGAAGTAACCAGGACCCAGGGAGAACTACTGTAATCTCTCTGAGAGCAATGCTTATTGACCTACACAGCTCACCCCCCCAGGTCTCCACCACTCTCAATGTCAGCCAGCTTCCCACATGAACCACTGATACCTACACCCAAGCTTTATCTAAGCTTAAGGCTGAGGATGCGGAAAGAAGGACACCTTTGCCTTCCGGGTAAAGTGCTGCCTCCATGGAAGACAATACGGAGGCAGTGAAACCAAACATGGAATTGCCATATGACCTTGTAGTTCTTTGCACATGCCCCCAAAGAGTTAGGAATTTGAACCGATGTTCGCACCCCTATGATCATTGGCAGCATTATTCCATGACCAGACCGTGGGAGCAACTCGAGATATTTGTTCAGAGATGACTGCATCGGCTACATATAGCATAGGCAAAGGGACTATCTCTTAGCCTTGATCAAGAAGGAGGCTTTGGAACTTGCTGGGTCTGCCGATGAGCCTTAAAGGCATTATGCTAAGTGCAATAAGCAGGTTGTGGAAGTACAAATATTGTGTGGTTGCACTTACCTGAGCTCCCCAGACAACTGACATTAAGAGAGACATAGTGAACAGTACAGCAGTTACCAAGGGCTGGGAGACGAGAAAGATGGGCGCTATTGTTTGATGAGCAGAGAGTTTGGGGATGATGAAAAAGCTCTGTAAACAGGTGACGTCACAGCTGCACAGCCATGCGAAGGTGTCATACCATGAACTGTGCACTTAAAAATGTGTAATTTTGTGCTAAGTATATTATATTACATTGATTATTTGTTTAATTAATTAAGGTTTTGGTTTTCTGAGACAAGGTTTCTCTGTGTAGCCCTGGCTATCCTGGAACTCGCTCTGTAGACCAGGCCGGCCTCAAACTCAGAGCTCCTTACCTGCCTCTGCCTCCTGAATGCTGGGATTAAAGATGTGTACCACTGTGCCCAGTGGGTTTTTTGTTGTTGTTTTTGTTTTGGGGTTTTTTTGTTGTTTTGTTTTTGTTTTTGTTTTAATTAAAAAAAAATGCATCTTCCGATAGGCAGCTTTACCTCAGATTTTGGCTGGGTAGCTCATGACATCTAGAAACCATATATTTGGGGGGCATGGTCAAAGGATGTTATCAACTTGCATGAACATGTTCTTATAAAATTCAGTACTATGTTCAATGAATATAAGCCAAACAATAATAATAATGATAGTAGTAAGGCTGGAGAGATGGCTCTGCGGCTCCGAGAACTGCCTGCTCTTCCAGAGGACCTGTGTTGGATTTCCAGCACCCACACAGAGGCTCACAACAGTTTCAAGGGATCCAATGCCCTCTTCTGTGCTCCCCGGGGAACTAGGCACACAAGTGGTACACAGACATACATGCAGTCAAAACACCCATACACATAAAGAATAAAATTAAAACTAAAAACAAGTTATAAAAAACCAGATATAATTTAGTCACTCCATCTGCTCATTATTCATTTTTAAACTGAATTTGTAAATGACGTTAAGAACCTTCCACCTGTATTCATACAAGGCTTAGGGAGTTAATAGATATGGCTCATTTTCTTTGGGGATTTCCTATCCAAGGGGGTGTGTAAAAAGAAACTAATTACAGTGCACAGTGAGATGAAACAATGTAGCAAGGACAGAGGAACCAGCAGAGTCTGCTTACCTGGGTTTTGAAGAGGACTCTTTGATGTGCATTTAAGCTAAACCTTGGAAAAACGAGAGCGAACCCAGAGCTGCATTAGAAAGCAGGGGTGAAGAGAGATGGAGGGGAGGGTGCTGGGATAAGAGTAAGCCAAAGAAGCCACTAGCCCCACCCCATGAAGCCCCCAGCTGGTTACAGGACATCACAGGACAGTGGTCACGCTAGATAAGGACAGGAAAGCAATGTCAGGCCAGGATAGGATGGTGTTGTCTTTACTAGGACACAGAAATGGGGCTGAACTCAGAAAGCCATGCCAAAGCCAACAGTGTATCAGAGCCAGGGGTAAGACTTTGGCTGGCTCAATGGTGTGATTCCAGATAAAAGCGGAGCACACCGGGGCTTTCTGTGCAAGCCGGGCACTGACCTGTGCCTGTCAGTGACTGATCGTGTGCAGTCGAAGCCATTTTCATTAAATAGGAACACTTTCGCAATGTTTCTTGTCAGCGTCTTGGACTCAGTCAGTCTGCAGTGCGTTCATTTCTTACCCCAAGACACACACAGTAGATTTGTTTCTGGAGGGTGCCATGAGACTAGTGCACAGCTGAGTAACCATCACTGTGGCCCAGGTAGTGAGGAGAATAGAGTGTGCTGGGAAACTGGAAATCCATGTCGGTCATTCTGTGTTGTAGGAACAGGGGAGGTCATGAAAAGGAGTCAGAGGTTGTATAAGTCCAAGCCTTGACCCTCATGAGCCATTTTGTTGTCAACCAGAATGAGTTGCTCTTGTCCTTTGGTGTCTCTGTTCTTTGAAGTTCCCATCATGTCCTGCTTCCTGCTTTCTCTTGAGTTCTTCTGCCCTAGGTCCCTGAGACTCCTCTCCACATCTGCAGCCTCCCTGAAAGAACCTATATCCCGACTCTGAAAACCACAGCAGCTAAGATCCATAGGCTTTCACAGCTGTCTCTCATCTGTCCTCAGCTGGCACGTGAAGCCAAGGGAACATCCCCAGGTTTTTGTGGAAAACCCCATAGCTCATCCCTCTTGTGCTCCAAGTCTTGGAAGACTCCTCAATTCCCCCAGGTAGGCTAGAGTCACAAAGAACTCAAAATCCCCTGCCTGGGGTCAGGGCACCAAGGTCTTAAAATACAAATCCCTGGTTGCTTTTCCTGGAAAGGGAGGGAGGGAATTACCTGTCCTTCATGTCTCCTCCTCCCTTGGAGTAGGAAAACAGAAGCCCCAGCCATTTCTCAATATCTCACCTCCTTGTATGCAGAGTGTCTCACTTTCTGCTATCTGTGGACGTATCAGCTGGCATCCTCGGTCTTGCACCACCAAGTCTGCCAGAGCCACTGATCCCAGCACCTGTTAATCTACTCCTAGATCTTTCCTGGGCCTCTACCTGGAGCTTATGGGCACTCGGGCCTGAGAAACATCTGCTGCTGCTGCTGGATGGCCCCTCCCACTCCTTCCCACCAACTCCTGCTGTTCTCCCCAGCAGCACACTGCGCCTGATCTGCTTGTAAAGCAGTCACAGCAACACAGAACGCAAATGGTTGAAGGTTAGAAATCTGAGCTATATGTCTGAACCCTCTTTCCTCTCATGGTTCTAAAACTACTTTGGAACTAGGGTCCAGGCATGTGAAGAAGCCAGCTGTCCCCAGACCCAGGCCAAGAAATCCTAGGATCTGGTGACCTGCACTCAGCTATGTGGCCAAAGTGTTTCACTTCTATGCTTCAGAAGCGACTGGGTAGCTCCATTGCTGGTCATGAAGGAAGCTCCCCCCCCCCCCCCCCCCCCCCCCTTTTCCCTTTTCTGGTGGGGTGAGGGGCCCTACCTCCTACCTCCTCCTGATCGCCTCACGGGTCTTTCTTGGCTCCCTCTGATGCATAGATTCAGTACTCATAACTGGGACACACCTACTTCATTTCCTTACAAGTATATACAGTTATTTAAGGGGGCTCCCCACCTCAGATTCTCTATATTGTATTTTTTCTATCCTGGTGGAGCACCTGCTGACGGCAAAGCCAAATTCTCTCTGAAGCCCAAACTTGGTCCAAGTTCTTCACAGAACGTTCTCAGCCAGGTTTGGTGGAGTGTACTTGTCTTCTTAGCTACTCAGGAGGCTGAGGCCAGAGGACAGCAAATCTAAGGCTGGCCTGGGCCACATAGCAAGTTTGAAGATGGCCTGGGTAACTTAGCAAGACCTCTGTTTCAACATAGAAATTTATAATTGATTTTAAAATGTTATTTATTATTATTTGGGGGGAGGGTATGTGCACATGTACATGCTGGTATGTGCATGCTACCGTGTGCATCTGGAGGTTCAAGGACACCTTTGGAGAGTTGGTTCTCTCCTTCCATTTAGGATCTAAGAATGGAACTCAGCTTGCCAGGCTTAAATGACTGGTGCTTTGACCCACTGAACCATCTCACCAACCTTAAAACAAATTTGTTCAAGGGTCTGGCATAACTCATTGAGACAGAATTTTCCCAGCATGCTCTGGGTCAATACCTACTAAAATGCATACACCGAAGATTCTCTAGCATCGGGGTCTCCTTTTCCAGCCTAGCCCTGTGGACTCAGGCTGAGCCTCACTCTATCTAGTCTTATACCCGGTGCCTGGGATGTTTGGTGATGGTTTTAATACTTCTTCTGCATGCCAGCTCCTGCCCTCCTCACCCACCTATCCCCAGTCTAGAAGCCATAACCGTCCACCTCCTCCTGGTCGTAGCCCCAGGTTGGAGGGCACGTCCATCCTGCTGCCGTTCCTGCGCATGTTCAGAGCGTCTGCGGCTCTGATTTATGTTTTCCAGATTTGTCGCCTCACCCGCATAACCAGGCCGGCAGATATTTTAAGCGCGTGAATCAGGGTGTCTGGCATGGCTTCCTCTACTGCAGAGCTCCGGCTGCAGGCATAATGAAGTTGGGAGGGGGAAGGAACTGTTCAACTTATCAGGGAGGAACTTTGTGTCAGTAAGTAGTCTGCCTGGCAACAGCACTGGCAAAGAAAGATACGAGCTGGTACCAGGGTCAAAGCCCGCATCCTCCGCCTCCAGATCAGCATCATCTGCATAGTTTTCCACCGCTGGGGATTGTCTACACTCCTTTTTTAAAAAGGAAGATGAATTTCATCCATGCATACCCCAAATGATGTCCCCTGACATGCCATGAGACAGGGAGATGTGATGAGCAAAGGTGTCACCAGGCTGTGGACATCCATAGAACAGTTATGAATGAATCGTAAGAAGGAGATGTCTGTGCTAAAATGAGTGGCTGGAAAAGAATCCACACAAGGCAGCACTAATTGACCTCTATGGCCATGTGGGCATCTTGTTTGCAGAGTGGGGCTGGAGACAAGGGAGGGAGGCTGGCATTCCTTTCCGTTCTGTCTCCTGAGCAAACACTGAAGAAATAGTCCTGTCTAGTTCCTGCAGAATGAGGAACAGAGCCGACAAAGGTCTGGCGTGGACCTCCCAACCCTTGGGGCGACTTCAAGACATCTCAATGTGTAGGGCAGTGACTGACAGAGTCGAAGCTGAACCTGGGTGTGTGGGATAGGACCTGGCCCTTGCTCTGTTGCTCCGTGATGTATCCCGAAATTGTGTCTCCTTTCCTTTCCTCAGCATCCTCTCTACCATCTGGAGAATGAGCCAGTGATCCCACAGAAGTCTTCCCGGGTCTGGCATTCTAGGATTCCAAAGTCAAAGATAGTTTTACCATCCTAAGAAAGCAAAAATGTTTAAAACGTTCCTATAAATGTTTATATGTCAGATACCTGAATCCTAAGATTCTCTCTTCGCATCTCAGTATGCACACAAGTCTTCAGGCTTCAGTGTCCCCAAGCATACATCGGCCATGGTATCTGGGATACATTTGCATTTTTTCACTTCAGTGTAATTCTATTTGGTTTCATGCCACGGGAAGTTCAATTAAGTCAATTAAGGAGTTTTATGAAATGAGTTTTTAAAAAGGAAAGACAATGCATTGCATATGTTAACCCATTGTACTTTACATTGTTAGCCAGTAAGACACATTGGGGGTGACGTGTGCTCTGGTCCAAGAATCTGTTAGCAATCCACAGAGTTGAATATTTTACTGTCTTATTTGGAAGCGTGGAATTTAGAAGCTGGCAGAGGCTTGGGAGGTAGGCAGGCATGGCCTGTAAAACCAGGGCAAGGAGACTTTGGGTTCATTCTTACATACCACTCAGCTCCTCCTAATGGAGTCTTCATGGTGTGGGACTGAAAAATCAAGCAGAAAAAAAAAAAAAAGCCATCTCTTAAACTTGATGATGAGAAGGTGGTCAGCAACATGAAACAGAATGGGATTCAATCGGCTCCTCTTCCCATTGAAAGCTTCCAGAGCAGCAGCAAAAATTCCTGCCTGTCAGAGAAGGGGCGGAGACAACTGTGTGGATGACAGGCAGGAAGAGGAGACATCCAGGTAACAGCTGCAGCTGGCTTTTTCTGTAAAACCCACACCGCGGAACAAGCAATTCTCCTTGGGAACAGAATGGGAGACAACTCAGGACTCAATGGGAAGGAACGAACTCTGAGCCACTAGAAACAGAGAAAAGAGACTCAGTAACCAGCCCAAACCTCAGCTCTGGGTAGACAGGCTTCCTGGCAGTGGGGCCTCTAAGAGAAACTCAAACGAAAACACGAGAACAAAGATCCTGAGATGACCCTGAGTTTGAGGAGTGGAGATGGTACCAAGCTCTAAAATGGGAAGGCGTTGAAATGTTCCCCATGGGCTCCTGTTGAAATCTTGGTCCCTAGCTGGTGTCACTATTCTGAGAAGTGTTGGAAACTTGAAGGAGTGGAACCTAGGTGGAGGAAGTAGATGGCAGGGAAGGAGTACATGCCTTTGAAGAGCAGACCCTGCCCATCCCTTTCTCCTCCTCCTCCTCCTCTTCCCTCTTCCTCACTGCCATGACGTGAGTAGCTTCCCTCAGTCATGACGTTTCTCTGTTGTAGTAGGTCTAAAGACAATGGAGGTGAAACCCTTTAACCTGTGCCAAAGCTGTAAAGGGTACTCACGGCCAATCCTGGGGAAAAGATGGAGAATTTAGTTGAAAACTAGGAGAAGTGGGTGTTGGAGGTCAAGGCTCCAGACTCAAAACGGTGACTCTGAAATGTCTAGAGCTCTTTTTTATTTATGGAACTGTGACTGGGTGACCATTTAAAAGAAACACATAGCAGTTTTGGCACAGCCAACAGAATAGGAGAATACAGAATGATCAGGACAGAATTATTCTCTTTGATCAATGTCATTAGATATTAAAACTGAACAGAAGGGCAATCAGTGTCTCCTGTGCTTGCAAGCCATTAAAGATGCAGCAGAAAGGAGTTAGAACCATCCAAATATATTACCAAAAATTGCAGGAATATTTATTATCTCACAAAACACATTGAGACAGGCAGGCAGGGGTATTTGTACCAGGGACCAATGCTGAGAACAGCTCCCAGGTTCTCCCTCTTACTGCTTCCCACCCTTCCAGTGACGTTCACTTAGAATGACTCTCCTCAAGTCATCTTCGGCGTCAGTGCAGGCAATGCTATTTAACACGGGGAAAACCAAAGATCCTCACTCGCATACTTCCTTAGGAGCAAGGAATTCCTTCCCGGGAGCATCTCCCTCGACTTCCCCTCACATTTTTTTCAGTCAGAATTGCATCATGGACTCCCAAGCCCAAAGCAATTGGTGATGGAGATGAGATCAGGAGAGTAGGGGGAACTGGTAAAGCTTGGGTCTACAGGGCGAGGCCTTCCCTGGGAAGCAAGGACATCAGATACGGGTCAAAGGACTGGCTAGGCATTGCTAGGAAAGAACAAGGCTCCAAGCAGCACGTGGGTCGCTCTGGTTTGTGGCCACAGGGAAAGGAGGTTGAGACATCCTCTTCTCAGTTGGACCTTCATGCTCTACTTTGGTGACAACTGTAACAGCGAATCACTATGGCCAGCAGAAAAGAAGTGGTACACCCAAGACATCTTAGAGAGAGAGAGAGAGCTCTCAAGTCTCACTGCTCTGACTAAGCAAGGGGCCTCTTCTAGTGGCTAAACTGCCCTTTCCCAGTAGCTGAGGCATTGTGCAGGTTCAATACTTCCCGGGAAATTAGATATGGCCAACTTGGTGATCACGATTCAGGGCCATTTTGGTAGACATAGGCGGGAAGGGTTTCAGAATCAGATCTGGTTTGATGACCCAAATCTTCAGTTTTGAGACGAGGAAAAATTCCTCTCGATCCACCTCCACCAAACTTACTTTGGCATGTGAATTCCACCAAGGGAGGCAAAGTTCATGAAAAGTGGTGTTGCTCCGGGGACTATGGGAAAAAGAAAAATGAGTAACAGAAGCCCTATTGTCTCTTACGATTCTCATCTCCCCTTGACACAACCCAAGGGGAAGCCAAAGAAGGCGAGGAAGGGGGAGAGAGGTGCAGGGCCTGAGAGGGGAATTACCAACGATACTGCTTGATGTCTGGGATGGATTAGACGACAATGGATATTATTCTCATTGTTTTATTGTGCAAACCGTAAAGTCAAGTTCTGGAAAAATATCACAGAGACAAGAGGCAAACGGCATGCGCTAGAGCTCGTGTTGGGGACCACGACTCCTGGTCTTCCTGACAATGTAAATGCATTATGGGTCCCCTCTTAGGCTCTCAGTCCAATGTATCCTTCCACTCTAACTAACCTGCCATGTCCCAGACACTCAGCAAACAAATCTAACAGAAGCTGTGGTGATGATGACGTAAAAGACATTGCCTTCCATCACAACACTGACAGAATACAGATCTTGAGTCATTTTCCCATGATGGTCAGGCCAGCTAAGCAGTTACTGTACCAATCATCTCTTCCCTGGACTCACTATTGACTGCCATGTGATTGATGACAGGCTACTAGTCTACTCTAAACCCAAGAGCCAACTTCTGGGGTCCATGGAAGCTTCCCCTAAGTCAGAGATGAACCAGTAACACAAAGAATTAGGAACAGATCTGAGAAGTAGGGACCTTTGTGTATGGACCTGCTCCGTGCCTCTCCTCATCTCTCTCCATTTCTTCTCATTATTTCAGATATTAGCCTTTTTCACTTTCTCCTTGCTGTAGAGCCATGATCTCTATGACCACCATCTATGGGCTTAGGTACACTGAATCAGCACACTGAACCAACAACCCCAACCCCAGAAGAGCCCCTTTCCTCATCCCGGAAGGAAAGCAGCTTAACTTCTAAAGCAGGTCAGTGTGCCTCTGTTTGTTTTTGTTCTAACAAAGCTTGCCTAGAGATCAGAGTGCGGAGCTAGCCACTGGTTAACCATAGAAGCCAGCAGTGGTGGCTCATGCCTTTAATCCCAGCACTTGGGATCTCATGCCTTTGATCCCAGTACTTGGGAGGCACACGCCTTTAATCCCAGCACTAAGGAGGTGGAGACAGGAAGTAGTATGGCTGGGCAGAGAGAGGAATGTAAGGCGGGAGGAGACAGGAGCTCAGCCCCTTTTTCAGGCTGAGAAGTTTGGCACGGTAAGAAGTGGCTGTGGCTTGTTCCTTTGTCTCTCTGATCTTTCAGCAGTTACCCCAATATCTGACTCTGGGTTTTTATTATTAAGACCAATTAGAATTTGCACTACCTGACTCATTCCTCATTTACTCTTGATAGAAAAACTCTATATATGGCCTCTTGTCTTGTTTTAAGATGTGGAGTATTGGTTCCTGACTGTTTATTCCCCCCAGATTACCCTCTTCCAGTGGCTTGATTCATCTTAGGTCTGTCAGATGTCGGCCAATCTGTTAGGAAGGAACTACTCTATAAACTCCTCCCTGAGCTGGGTGTGGTGGCTCAAGCCTTTAATCTGTGCCCTGGGGAGGCAGAACCGGGGCAGTCTCTATAAGTTTGAAGTCAGCCTAGTTTATATAGTGGGTTCCAGGACAGTCTGGGCTCCACAGAGAGACCCTGTCTCAAAAAAAACAAACAAAATCATCCCTACTATGTCTCTCGGTCAATTGTTGTATGAGACAGAGGGGAAAAATGTATTTGATTCCTGGTTTGATAAGATTTCTCATGCCCCCCTTTAAACATATCAAGAACTAACTTGTTGAAAGGAAGGAGAATGTGGGAAGGAGACTGTTCGCTCAATAACAAGAAATGTGTCAGCAACTGCAAATTAATGTGGAAATTTCTAGACAGCGGCAAAGGGGAAGATTCAGTGCACATGGTTTCTTCTAAAAGTGAGGCTTGCTTTTTAGTTAATGCTTCTGTAGAAGAACTTCTTGTCATCGAGAGCAGAGTTATTTACTTCAATTATCTTGGTGGGTTTCAGTTCTGCCTCCTCCTCTTCCCTTGAAAGAGAGAACGTTTTTATTAAGAAGGAAACTCATATCTCTTTTTGTGGATTAGCCACTTTTTGTGGATTCGCTACTTGTGATGTCATAGAAGAAGGCGTTTGTCAACTGCCTCCTCCACAGGAGTGGGTGTAGGATCTTTGCTCAGATAACAGTACTGAGTTCCAGTTCACCTCAAGAGGGAATAGCCTGAGCATCATACGCTTAGATAAGTGGTTCCAAGCCCAAGTCATGCGATCAAATCACCTGGGGATGGGTGCATGCCTTGGGCCCCGGCCTGGAGACCCAATTTAATTTGGTGTAGGGTAGGGCCCAGGCATTGGTGGGGTTTTAAAGTTTTCTAGTAATATTTGCATGCATTGAGATTGAAATCCACTACTTAGAGTACTGAGAAGTTTGCCTCTGCCTAGTTTTATGGTCCTGTGGACTAGAAAATTTCCTTCTGAAATTCCAAAGGAGATTCTTCAACTTGATTGGCTGTCTACAGCCAATGACGTACAGCTCTGAAGGTGAAAGAAAATCTTAACACACACACACACACACACAAGCATGCACACACACTGTAAGTGATGTAACTTTGTACACAAACTTCTGCTTCATCTCACATGCTCCAAAGCACTGTAGCAGCTACTTTGTTCATCAAAATGCTTTCCCTGCCTTCCCCAGGATGCAGGGAGCTTCAGGTTAGCCACAAGTTGGGTGTTAGTTGTTGCAACAAATACTCAGAGACAATGACTCAAAAGGAAAAGAAAGGAGAGAGTTTATTTTGGCTCAGGTTTCAGAGTTGTCATGCTTGGCTGGCTCTGTTTGAGTTTGAGGCAAAGCTGACCACTGTGGTGGTGAGAGAGTGTGGAGGAAGAAGCTGTTCACCCTATGGTGGCCAGGAAGCAGAAAGATACAGATGGAGGCTACGGAGAAGGACACCTGACAGCCTTCCTCTGGCTTCTGCATGCCCACTCACAGGAACACACACACACACACACACACACACACACACACACAC
>CABHPQ010167506.1:0-19248 GCA_902168405.1 Peromyscus aztecus
CAAACCAAGTGCCTTATCGTCATTTTTCTTTTGGGGGTTACAATCTGTTCCTATAGTATTTGGTTGTGATCTTTGATTGAGTTGATTTCTTAGGAAAGATGTACTAAATGCCTAAAGGTATAGTCTTCTATATCCCCATGAAGACTGTACTTCAGAATAATTAGCCAGCCAAAAGGTATATTTTAACTTGTTGACCATCATCTTCATTGTTGGTTTGTGATTTAAGAAACCAAACACTGAATTTAATGGTGACAAAATTTCTCTGCTCTAAATATATTAAAATAAATCTTCTCCTGTGTGAAAAAGGCAACTCATGCACTGTAAACAATCGAATGTAAACCAAGTTGTCAGGATTTATAATGAGACACAAAATTAAGGACTTAATCAGGCTCTAAGCAGAGGAATGAGTTCTACCCTGTTAAATTATATTTTAGGAAATGTTCTTTAAATGGCTACATTAGAAATCATAAACTAAACAAAATTAGAACTCACATGTAAGATAAAACTTCAAGCTTACTTTTATATCACAAGCTAAAGTTTTACTAGATGACATAAAGAGCAGGAAGGAGTATGATTTTCAGTTCTTTAAATATCATGAGTTGAATGCTAATGTGTGATTTTATTTCAATGAGTATTTCTCTATGATGACTAAAAACTCTTAGGATATAACTATAACTTAACAATTATGACCTGGAAGTCCTCATTTTTTGCATGAGCAATAGCTTTGAAAAGTCACCTCCTCCAAGGACAATGACCTAGCACAAATATTGGAACCCAGGGTTTTAGCCTTCAGTCCTTTCAGAGATCTATAACGTCTTGTCTTCCATTTTTATCTGATCCCTTAGTGATAATATCATTAACAATTAAAACATCTTTGGAAACATTGGAACTTTATTTTATTAGAAGACACCATGGAGACAATTCCTAACACAATGCAGAAATTTTCAACTACTAAAAAATGGGTATTATCAGAGAAATAAATATCTAATCTGGGGAGGATAATTAAGCTTATAACACTCTTGTGATAATGTCCCAAAGTGCATTTATGTAACATAGACTGACCTGACAGGATTTAACATCTGGAATTCATGAAAGGAAATGTGCTCTAACAGATCAGAGCTTCGAATGCAAAGGAAAGGTAAGGCAGACACACTCTTTGATGATGCCAAGTTGGTACAAACTTACTGATGAAAAGTTGCAGCATCATTTGAAGGGTGTGAGATGTATGTGCTTGTACTCTGAGGTTGATGGCCACGCCCTATGAAAGCTATACGATTGTGAGAATTAATGTGGAGCTAGAAGTGACCCAGATGTTGACATTGTTTATGAAAGTAGTGTTAGTCTACTCTCCAGATAATTAAAAGAGCAAAGTTGCCCTTGGTGTCGGGAGTTTTTATCTGACATTGTGTGTGTTTGAGGCAAGTAATTAACATATGTGTCTTATATTATGAGGTATCACAAGAACACTCAAAGGGTTCTGACCATCAAATTAGAGACTTAACTATTGTCTAGCAATTTTCCTCCTCTGAAGGAAACTAGCCAGCTGACTGTCCCTTGGTAAGAACCCTCTGTTACTTCAGTTCCTGTAATTTGGATGTACCTTTTTCTCTTCTGTCCTAGGTACAGAGGTGGAAGGAAAGGGATTTCTTTACTATGTTTGCTACTTGCTTCAACTCCATCAGAAAAGACATTCAAAAATGTGCATGAACAAAGATTCACAGAGGGAGACATAAATTAATGTGTAGAAAAGATCATAAGAGACATATAGAGACACAAAGTGTGACTAGATTCAGATATGGAGAGATAGAGATATAAAC
The DNA here is from genome assembly GCA_902168405.1 of Peromyscus aztecus. NCBI lineage: Eukaryota > Metazoa > Chordata > Mammalia > Rodentia > Cricetidae > Peromyscus > Peromyscus aztecus. Next base: position 1,818 of record CABHPQ010167506.1, read on the forward strand.
TCATAGATATGAACAGAGGGAAGACCCAATAACAGAGAAATACACAGATCCGTATCACACACAGACAAGAAGACAGTAGAAAACAGACAGAGAAACAGATATTTACAGAGGGTCAGTTGATAGGTTTTCAGACCCCAGTATTAGGTTTCTCAGCCAACACAATAAGCCAGATAAAGCCAAATTAAAAAGACCAGGTTTATTGGGCCAAGCATTTCCTGGTGATCTTTTCAGCCCCCAGAGGTAAGGCAGGGAAGGGAGCAGGAGAAATCACATAGCTGTTCTTGAGGAAGGAGCTTAAAATACCCTGTAGGCAAGGTCTCCAGCAGCTAGCAGCTCTGGGGAGGAGCCTGGACTTCTGGCAGTCTTTCTGAGAGGGCAGGGTTTAGAACTGGCAGAGCTGGAGATTCCTATCCAACATCAATGAGCATCAAAGAAAATAGAGGCTGGCTCACAAATACACATAGAAACATACACAGGCATACACAAAACATTTCATGTGTGGAAAGAGATGCAGAGAGACATACAGAAAAAAACAGACAACTCACAGGCTGAGACACTAGGAAAGAGCTTCAGCCTAAAGAGACAGAGGAGAAAGGAAACAATAAACATGCAGAGTCGCATGGCTTTTCTAGATGTCTGGACCTCAAGTTCTGAGGTCTAGCCTTATGTCATTCTGTAAGGGTCAGGTTGTCAGTCACACCTGTTTTTATTTATTTGTTTGTGTGTTCGTTCATTTATTGGCAAGAGACTAGAAGAGATGCTTTTAAAAACAGCATGGATAATTCTTAGACCAATAAATTAGAATTTTGGTTGCTCATAGGATGTCTCACAGTACTAAATAATACCTCTAGATTATTTCCACCTTTTAAAAGAGTGATATACACACGATAATACATTTATATATGTTGATAACTCTAAGAAAGAGCTGGTTAACAAAAATGGCAAATACAGAATGATTTATTAATCAAGAAGAGAAATACGTGTTTTCTTTCTTTTGATGTTTACTATGTTACATAAGATAAAATGGAATTCATTTTTAAAAGGATAAATAAAAAGCACTTTTATTTAAGTAATTGAAAATATGAGTCATATTTGTGCTCCAGGTACACTAAATTAAAAAAAATAAGTCATATTTTACTAAAATTCATGTTTTGGGTTTTTCATTGAGTATTTCATTGAAATATTCTCTATTAATAACTAAGTATTTTTTTCAAATGACAATTTTTATTCATTTTTTATGAAATGTATTTTAATCATGTTTCCCCTGCTCCAACTCTTCCCAAAACCTCCCTACCAGCTAGTTTGAAATCTATAATTTAGTTTTACTCATTTTACTTTTTTTTGACGTTATAATATAATTACAACATTTTTCCTTTCTCTTTCTTCCCTCCAGCCTCTCATAGAACCCTCCCCAATCTCTTTCAAATTCATGCCCCTGCTTTTTACTCATTATTGCATGCATATATGTATACATAGGAATATAAGTCTACATATACATATATTTTAGGAGTATACACATATATTCCTAAATGTGGCCTGCTCAGTTCATACAATGTTATTTATATGTATGTTTTTGAGCATGACAAATAAGTCAGAATTTGTCAGATAATGAATTCCAAAATGATCTCTCACACATTCGTCCCTGCTTAACACAGCATTCCTAATCACTGACTGAAATATATATATATAATATAATATATATATATTATTTATATATTTATTTTTTACTAAATCAAACACAACACAGTTTTTGAGAACATATATATAATGTTATTTTCAAATCTTGTAAACCTGAAATATTTCACAAGAAAATGAAGGTATTGCTTTGGGGGCTGCTGAAATCTCAACAAAAGATAGTGTCCTAAAAGATGCTGAAATAGCGAGACCAGTTTCCATGGGCATATGATGTGACAGATACTTCAAGAGAATGACCTGAAGATTGGAGGATTAAAGGAGGCCTTGGGGAAAACTGACAAAGCCATGAAATATTGCTTTTTAAAATTAACCTTTTTCTGGAGTTATTGCCAACATCAGTGTCCAGGGAAGGCTGATGCATTGTGCTGTTAGCAAAATTTAGTTTTTCAAAGGCATTATTCCCTTTGTCCACTCTTTGTAGCATAGTCACAAAGTGTAAAGAGAGTGGTTCATTTTAACATATAGATAGCATATGATATACAAATTTTATTTTTAAGTCAAATACCTTTTAATAATTTTTTATGCAAAAATAAATCACAGTGTCCTTTGACATTCCAAGTGGAGTCATTTTCAGTGATGTTTTCCAGATTTCAGGTATCCCTAATTTGTTGGCAGCATCTATCTAGTAAAGTAAAAGCTGTTCAATATACAGTTATAAAAAATGACAGCAGCACAAACATAATAATAGACCTAAATAGATATATAGGTCAGAATAACATCATTAATAAAAATGAAAAATGTTCTCAAAAACTGTGTTGTGTTTGATTTAGTAAAAAATAAATTTTAGAAATTACATTATTTTTTAAATTACCATAGGAGACGGTGAGCTGACTCACTCAGTAAGGCACCAGCTACACAAGCATGAAGACATGCATTTGAGTCCCTAGCACTCACACATACCCAGGCAAAGTAGTATGACTCTGTAATGTCAGTGCTAGAGAATGGAGACAGAGCTCGCTGGCTGGTCAACCCAACTGATTCAATGAGTCACAGCCTTCAGTAAGGGACTCTGTTCCAAAAATTAAGTGGAGAGTGATGAAGAAAGATCCAAAGTCACCTCTGGCCTCCACATGCATGCCCGTATATGTGCACATGCACACACACGTGAATACACTCACACGAACACATGTATAAGTAACACACACAAATTGCCATAGAAAACAGTCAATGAATTAATCAATTTCATCCTGAAAGTAATATTAGAACTCCATATGCTCTGAATAACAGGCAACTTTTTTTTTAATCCACAGTAATGTCTTCTATATATTAAAGTGGGAAATCACAGCTGAGAAGTTGTTGAGGTGAGGTCAGCTGTGGCTTGTGTTCTGTCTCTCTGATCTTCCAGCATTCACCACAATATCTGGCTCCTGGGTTTGTTTTTATTAATAAGATCTTTTAAGATTCATGTTACAAATCACTTCAGTTAAAAGAATCTTTTTGGTTTTAGACAAAGTTTAGCTATGCAGCCCTGGCTAGCCTAGCATTCGATATATAAACCAGGTTGACCTTGAATTCACAGAGGTTCACCTACTTCTGCCTCCCAAGTGCTGAAATTGCATGTGTGTCCCTCCAAACCCTGTTCTTTTTATCTTTTTAATCTATCTTGTAAGCACTGCTTAGCTTAGAAGCTAATTTTGATTATTATAATAAAAAAGATTTGCCATCTTCCCCATAACTTGGGTTATACATCATTACATTCACAAGAGGCTGAAACTTTACCTTACTTAAGTCTCCATTAAAAAAAAAAAAAAAAAAAAAAAAAACTTAATTTAAGTAATAAGAAAATCAGAGGTCACATTCTGTAATGTTAGTGCTATAAAAAAAAACAGATAGCATAATTTGGGTAACAAAATTGGAAGGGATAATGTCAGCATCATCTAGGCTAAGAGGATTCTGACTTGGGTTCACAAGAGAAAACCAGTATAGCAGTATAGTCCTGGCACAAAAACACACACGTCAAGCCATATCATAAAACCAGATTGGGGAAAGAACGCTTCACACAGATGGTAAAAGAATTTTTGAAAAAGATCCCAACATGATGCAATGAAGAGAGGGCACTGAATATGTGTTTCAGGGGTAGTTGATGTGCAAGAGTAAAAACTAGAGGTCAGAGCTCCAGAATCTATGTAAACAAATGCCAGGTGTAGAAAAAAAAAAAAAAAAAACATGATCATCTCACTCGATGCAGAAAAGGCATTTGACAAAATCCAACACCCCTTCATGATAAAGATCTTGGAGCAATCAGGAATACAGGGAACATACCTCAACATAATAAAGGCCATTTACAGCAAGCCAACAGCCAACATCAAATTAAATGGAGAGAAACTCAAAGCGATTCCACTAAAATCAGGAACAAGGCAAGGCTGTCCACTCTCCCCATACTTATTCAATATAGTACTTGAAGTTCTAGCCAGAGCAATAAGACAACATAAGGAGGTTAAGGGGATACAAATTGGAAAGGAAGAAGTCAAGCTTTCCCTATTTGCAGATGACATGATAGTATACTTAAGTGACCCCAAAGATTCAACCAAGGAACTGATACAGCTTATAAACACCTTCAGCAACATAGTAGGATACAAGATCAACTCAAAAAAATCAGTAGCCCTCCTACATACAATTGACAAACAGGCTGAGAAGGAAATCAAAAATACATCACCCTTTACAATAGCCACAAATGATATAAAATACCTTGGGGTAACAAATGCCGGGTGTAGATGCACACCTGTGACCCAGTGCTAGGGGGTAGAGACAGGGAGGCCCCTGGAGCTTGCTGGCCAGCGAGTCTAGCCTAAAAGGTGATCTCCAGGTTCTGTGGAAGACCCTGTCTCAAAAACACATGGTGGTGGATATTAGAGGGAAGACACCTGATGTGGCTCTCTGGCCTCCAAGTATGCATGCATGACATAGTCACACACAAACACACCTGGGCACACACATGCACAAGTCACACATACAATTTGTTAAATAGGAAAAGACAGTCTTTACAATAAATGGTTGTGAGAAAACTGAAGGTCTACATGCAAATGGTGGGATCTCAGTGCATACCACATAAAAAACATCAGGACCTCTCTGATTTGCTTGAATTGAGTCATCTTGCTTGTATAATTAGTGTAATTGAGGGTTTGCAAATTTTGTCTTTTTGAAGAACATGTTCATTTTGTTGACATTTTATTTATTTATTTATTTATTTATTTATTTATTTATTTATTAGTTTATATCTTACTTCTGCTCTGAACTTTCTTTTTTCCTATATCTTCTAAATTTGAGTTTGGTTTAGTCTCCTTTTCCTAGCTGCTTGATGAGAAGGAATAGGTTGTTTGTGACCTCTTGATAAAATCTAATAAAGTCCTTAATTCCCCTTAGTACTGCTTTTATTACACCACATACATTTTGTTATGTTATGTTCTCATTTTCATTTGTTTCAAGAAATGTATTCATTTCCCTCTTTATTTCTTCCTTGATCCATAATTTTAAGTTGTTTGATTTCCATGAATTCACATAATATCCGATGCTTTTCTTCTTACTCATTTATATTTTCATCACATAAAGACTGAAAAGGTAGTCATTATGATTTTAAAGTTAAAGATGATAAAAGAGCTATTACAACTAAAAGTAAAGAAATGAAAATGATCATTAAAGTTATTATGATAAATGAACTTGAGGAACTAGAAGAAATGGATAAGTTCCTGCACATGTACAGCTTAACAAGATTAAAATATGATGAAACAGAAAACCTGAACAGACCAGGAAGGATTCAATAATACGTCTTTCATTAAAGAAAAGCCTAAGAACAAAAGCTTTTGCTATCAATTCTATTAAACATTTAAATAAAAATGAACACTGTTTCTTTTTCAATTATTCAAAGAAAGGAAGACATAATTATTCCAAACTCATTTTAGAAGGCTGGCATTGCCCTGGGAACAAATCTAGGCCAGAATATGCCAACAACAGCAGCAACAAAATGAAGATTACCCGCCAATGATTTTGATTATCAGAGTTGCAAGCTATTAAAGACTGTGGGGACATCTGAAGTTGGAGTGGATATATTTTAGTATGAGATAGCCATGCATATATGGAGACAAGAGGTAGAAAATTATTCTTTAAAAGTGTTATGTCTGGGTGTCAAGTTGACAGGAGTGAATTTGTGATGGTCAATATTCCCAACATGAATGGCCTAGAACCACCCGGGAGACAAATCTCTGAGTGTCTGCAAGGGAAAACATCTTGTCATTGGATTTGGCAATTATAACTAAGATCTTAAATTAAAAAAGACAAGAAACAAATAGATAAAGTTGATGTCATCAAAGTAAAAACTTTCATGCAATAAAGCATATCAACAGAACAAATAGAGCTCCCCCAATAGAATGATAGAAAGTACTATCATATAATATAAATCATAAGGGATTAATACCTGAAGTGTGTACAGAACACAAAGAACTAGATATAACTCTACAACAAAACCAAGCACCTGGATATTAAAATGGCCGAGAGACTGAACAGTTATCCAAGTGCCAATGTGAACTACAAGTGGAAAATATTATACTATTAAGCATTTTACAAAAATACTTTATAAAGTTGTTTTCCTGAATCGGAAAAGATGGCTTTGTGGGTTAAGAGCATTTTCTGCTCTTGCAAAGGACTGTGTTTCAGTTCCAAGCACCCACAGGTGGCACACAGCTTTCTGTAACTCCAGCTTCAAGGAATCTGCTGCCTTCTTCTGAGATCTGTGGGCACATGCATACATGTGTGGTACACACATATACACAGAGGTAACTTACATACATAAAATCAATAAACACTTTAAAATGATTTTCTTTTGTACATTAGCATACTTGGAAAAGTTAATAAATTCTGTTTAAACTTATATTCCATCCTCAAGATATTCCATTACAGATATGCAAATATTTCAAACCCCATAAACACACTAAATCTAAAGTACTTCTGGCCCCACACATTTTAGATACAAGATACTCAACCTGTATTTAGAACTCTGGGTCAGGAGTATAAACACACCCATTAATAAGCACCATTGAGTAAAAACATTTCTAAGAAACGACCTTTTCTAAACTCACAGAAAGAGTGATGATCTTTCTTTTTTTTTTTTTGATCAATTTTAAAACTACCACACCAACTTTTATGATTTTTATTTGAATCATTTAAATAATGTGCATTGTTATTTTATGTTTTTACTGTCATCCACCAACACAATTTATTTCAACTGACCTCATATGCCTTTAAAAAATTACTTCTGTGCCCTATTGCTCAGAAAACAGGAAAATGAAGGCTGTGGTCATTATAAATACAATATAAATATACTTCTGTAGCTCTATTCTTCCTCCACCATTTTGGCTATGATTTTGTTAGGCTGAAAGAGAAAAGAAATGCAATTCATAAAGCTAAATCTCCCCCATTGGCCATTCAACAATTTAGAGAGAACATTTGGGAGACTTCCCTTTTCTACAGTGCAGCCTACAATCATTCTCCTGTAACATTAAGTATATACTCCCTCAACCAGATCCAAGCTATACTCCATTGTCTTGGGAGCCATTAAGACCTCTTGCAAAATTCAAGACTCCCCTGGCATTTTGTAATTATCACAGACAGGTTGCACATGCTTACAGCTCTCCTTTGTCAAAAGCTTCTGGTCTCACCACACTGCAAAGAACAAATAGCTAAATATATTTATATTCACATTTGTCTCACACTGTCTCAGTATTTTAAGACTTTTGTTACCCACACTAATGATGGTAAATACAGAGTATCTAATGGTGGTTCACATCTTACAGCATATTTACCTAAGGAACAAGGAGAAACAGAATAAGCTAATCCCTAGTGGACTTTCACAGAAAAGAGTACTTGCTAATTTGGGCTGCAAATTTACCAAGCAAAAATGTTTGCATGTGTTCACTTTCCATGTGTCTTAAAAACAAAACAAAACAAAACAAAACAAAAAACAGCTTTGTTTTAAATGATTAACACCTGAGTTCAGACTACTTTCAAGGCAAGGATTATCAAAAATAATGTTGCAGAAGGACTATTTATTTGTTTCAAAGTCAGAAACAAGATTACTAAATGAGATTTACTTAACACCCAAATAAGTGTTCAGGTGACGTTCAAATCATGATGAGAATTCACAAGCATGTAATTAAATGAGTTACTTCTAGAATATATCATGTGGGTACATCCAATCTTCCTCTTCAGTTCCTCAGCTATCCAGCATAAATTGAAAGGCTAGGAGAAACTAAACAATCCAGGCCCCAGGTGGAGCTCTGGGAGTCCAATCGGTGAGAAAGAGGAGGGATTGTATGAGCAAGAATTGTTGAGACCATGAGTGGAAAAAGCACAGGGACAAATAGCCAAACTAGTGGAAACACATGAACTATGAACCAAGAGCTGAGGAGCCCCCAACTGGATCAGGCCCTCTGGATAAGTGAGACAGTTAATTTAACTTGAACTGTTTGGGAGGCCCCCAGGCAGTGGGGACCAGGACCTGTCCTTAGTGGATGAGCTGGCTGTTTGGAGCCTGGGGACTATGCAAGGACACTTTGCTCAGCCTGGATGAAGGGAGGAGGGGACTGGACCTGCCTCTACTGAATCTACCAGGCTGAGCAGAATCCCCAGGGGAGTCCTTGCCCTGGAGGAGATGGGAATGGGGGGTGGGTTGGGGGAGGGCAGGAGGAAGGAGGACAGGAGAATCTGTGGCTGATATGTAAAATTAAATTAAATTAAATTATAAAATAAAAAAATTAAAATAAAAAATTTTTAAAAAGAGCCAATTCATTCAAAAGGCAATAATTCCAAAATGCCCTGCTGTGTTGATATTTTATTTGTGCACCCCAATAAAGCTTATCTGAAGATCAGAGGAAGAAGCCAGCCACTATATTAAATATAGAAGTCAGGCAATAGTAGCACATGCCTTTAATTCTAGCATTTGGGAGGCAGAGATTCATCTGGATCTCTGTGAGTTCAAGGCCACACTGGGAACAGAACCAGGCATGGTGGCACATGCCCTTAATCCCAGAAGTAATTAACCATGGAGGTCTGGAGGTCTGTATAGACAGACAGGAAGTGATAGAGCTGGGCAGAGAGAGGAAGTGAGATGCAGGGCAGAAAGGCATACAGGCATGGGTAGACAGGAAGTAGGTCTCTTTGGAGCCTGAGGAGTCAGTAAGATGAGATTGGCTGTGGCTTGTCCTATTCCTCTGATCTCTCAGTTTTCACCCCAATATCTAGCTCCGGGTTTTGGGTTTTTTTTTTATTAGCAATTCATCTTACACCCTGCATTTTGGTTTAATCTTCCACAAGAATCCTTGACTCTGGTGGGTTGACCTTTTGAATACTAGTTGTCACCTGTTGTATACTCCCATGGCCTTTTGCTACCAGCGGCTCTCAATAATTGCTGGCACCTGTTCTTCAACTTCAAGATTTTCCATCTCTTTCCAGTTTCACTCCTTTATCTACTATTTGACTTCTGTATGTGTTTCTTCCCTATCCAGCACCAAATAAATGTTTTATGAGTCAACAATACCTTAGTGGAATTCCCTCTTCTGCTGTTTCCTTTTTGTAGGAGCTATCCAACCTGGGATATCTCACACCTAGATAAATGCATTTCCTCCCTTCTCCAGGAAGTACTAGTGTAAATCACACAGGTTCAAAGATTGGTAACATCTCAACTATAGTTGCTGTCCTCTGTTGCACTTCTAAACCCTTCAGTAGCTCTGTTCATTGTACCTGATCTATTTCAACACTCATTACTCTTACCACTACTTCTGAATATTCCTCACACTCTCAAGTCCCCTTCCAACCCCACTACTCCTCACTTCCACAAGATACGATGTTTTTGTCTGTTTCACAAAAAAATATACCACATCTCTCAGGCCTTTCCTTACCTCCTATCCTATCCATAATCACTAATATCCCCAGCAGGCTACAAACTTCTAAAGGGCATAAATGCAGACTCATAATTGTGGTTGATATATTGTGCACCCCAATAAATTTATCTGGGAATCAGAGAACAGAACAGCCACAATATCAAACATAGAGGTTAGGCAGTGGTAGCACACGCCTTTAATCCTAGCATTCTGGAGGCAGAGATCCATCTGAATCTCTGGGAGTTCAAGGCCACACTGGAAACAGCCAGGCATGGTGGCACACACCTTTAATTGCAGCACTTGAGATCTCATGTCTTACTTGGAAAAGACACATACCTTTAATCCCAGGAAGTAATAGCAGGAAGCAGAAAAGTATATAAGGCATGAGGACCAGGAGCAAGAGGCTTTTTAGGTTTTAGACTTTTTAGCAGAACTTCAACTGAGATCCATTCCAGATGAGGACTCAAAGGCTTCCAGTTTGAGGAAACAGGATCTGCTGAGAAGTTGGTGAGGTGAGGTTAGCTGTGGCTTGTTCTGCTTCTCTGCTCTTTCAGATTTCACCCCAATATCTGGCTCCTGAATTTTTTTTATTAATAAGACCATTTAATATTTGTGTTACACATAATACTTCTGTCTACAGAGCCAAGCACAATGTTTCTTATTTAACTTTTAATGCACACTCACTGAACTAACGTGAGTTCAGCAATATGCACATCCATCTTTACAGGCTTCATTTTTCCCAAGAATAGTTGTTCAGTCTATCTTCTTACATCTTTTCCAGTATTTACTCTATCTTTTATATTTTACAATAGTCATAATAATTCCTTTTTGTTGCTGTGAGCAAACACCTGTCAAGAAGCAATCTACAGGAGATTTATTAGTGCTGTGGTTTGCAGGGATACTGTGCATCACAGTGGGGGAAGGAATGCTGCTTGTGTTTCTGTGGTGATGGGAACACGGGGCAGCTACTTGATCACCTCTGGGTGGGTCATGATGCAGAGAGAAACACTGGTGCTACTCTGGCTTTTTCCAGCTTCCATTTTTCTTTCAGTGCAGGAATTCATCCCACAGGGTGTTGTTGCCCACAAGTAGGGCACATGTTCTGTCTTCAGTAAATCTGGAAATAATTTCACAGACTCAAAGTTGTGTCTTATTAAATGACCTAGATATTTTCCCCTGGTTTGTTTGTTTGTTTGCGTAGAGGGAGGGAACTAGAGATAAGTCAGGGTCTTGCTATCTGCCCCATGCTGACTTTGAAGTCACTATGTAGGCCAGGTTGATCTCAAACTTTCAACATCTTCCTGTCTCAGCTTTGGGTGCTAAAATAACAGCTACTGCACCCATATCCATGGATGTTTCTATTATCATCATCATCATCATCATCAACATCACCATCATCATTTTGTTATCATGCAAAGTAATGCATTTCATTGTGGAATTGAATGTGTCATTTGCATGTTATTACAATTTGCTCTAACTCATCTCCCTCCTTGACTACCTGTTTTTCATGTCCTGTCTCCCCTTCCCATTGGTTCCTTCCTTCCCTAAACAGCACTCCTGCTTCCATTTCCTACGTATTCTATATTATCTTCTCTTTTCTCCTTTCCCTTAAAACCTTTTCTTCCACTCATGATCCCCTTTCTACTTTCCTGATGTATGCACAGAACTGTACACACATGCACACGTGCTCACACACACACACACACACACACACACACACACACACACACACACGTGCATGCACATCTGTGTGTGTGTATAAATCTTGTGTATAGGAGGGAGAAATGTAGTATTTGTCTTTCAGGGTGGCTTAGTTTGCTCAACATAATTATTTCTAGTTCCATCCATTTCCTGCAAATATGATTTCATTTTTCTTCATGGCAGAATAAAATTCCAAAGTGCGTAAGTACCATATTTTCTTCACCTAGTCATGTTTTGATGGACGTCTAGGCTGGCTCCAATTCCCAGCTATTGTAAATGATGCAGCAATAAACAAGGATGTGCAGGCACCTCAGTAGTTTGCTTACTGACTTTGAGTCCTTCCATTATATATGCAACAATGGTATAGATAAAACTGACAACAGGTTAGCCATTATACTTCACCCTGCCATGTAAAAACTTTCATTTACAATATAAAATGTCCTTAATACTTCATCTCTTTATACTCAGCAGTGTCACTCTTTCTACACCATTTTATTACCAGCAAAGTTCTGGGGAAAGTGGAGTATGCTTGAAGGCTTTGTACTTGTTATTTTATCCACTTCTTGACATACTGGCATTAAGTCCCCCTAAGGCTCTATGAGCCCTGTCTGGCTAATGTGAGAGGTTACCTATTAGCCCAAGCAAAACTTGCATGTATCCATCCACTTTATTACTCCGCAAACTCTCAGTTTGGAAGTTTCCTTTCTATTTGGAGTTATGGTTAGGGTTATGTCATTGTTTATTCCCATTATTTTAGATTCTTGTCATCCCACTTGCATAACCACTCTATTCATTCTGTAATGCACCCCTCCCTCTCTCTCTTCTGGATGTGATGGGTATATCCAGGGCAGCTTACCTACGTCAGAGGTTTTGATCATCATGACACACTTACAGCTATCAAGTAATTACTGGCATCCACACATTCTTCAGTCTTTATACAACCTACATTGTCATTCCATGGAAGCATTAGATTAGTAATTTCTTATCTTCATCATCAAACTGTCATTTTAAGATACTATCAAATTTCCAAAGACAGGACATAGTCAGGTCAGGTGCTGATGTAGTTTACTGTGACCATCGAACATGGGATAGGTTCAAAGTTCCTCTCCCAGAGCAGTGTATTGGTTCATAGAAATGAGTACAAGAGATCTTGGGGACCAAAAAGAAAATGTGTTATGTACAGATAAAAACAAAGAAAGAATATTTTATATGTGGAAAAGTGCAAATAACCTCTAAATGTGAAAAATAGAAACTATCCTAAACTATGTTAGTTTTCCCTTCTTGGGTCAAAATACATGAAAAAAATCTACTTACAATAAAAGAATGCTTGGTTTTGGCTTAGGTTGCACAGTTTTCAGCCAGGGCTGGTTGGCTCCATTGTTTAAAATCCTGTGATTAGAGAGAGGAGGAGGAGCTATGAGCAAAGCTGTATACCCCATGTCAGTCAGAAAGCAAATAGATGGAGAACAGGAACTAGGAAGCCAACGTTCCACCCAAGTGCACGCCGAGCACGATTCAATTTCCTTCTTTCAGGCCTCACCGTCTAAAGATTCCACAACTTCTCAATGGATCATCAGGTGGCCAGCCAGGTCTCTCACACATGGCTCTTCAGAGAACACTTAATATCCAAACCATAACAACAACCCAAAACTGAAATGAATCTAATATTTGATATATTTGATTACTGAACCAGAAAAAAAAATAAATGAATAAAATGTTCAGCAGCATTCAGTCTGAGTGATGTGACAATGAAATGTACTTCTTTAAATTTGGCTAGGAGTGAAATTTAACAAAATGTTTCATCCATAAGTCTCTTATTTCAGTGGCATTTTGCTGTAAAATAGAGTAATGACTGCACCAGCATGTAATCTTGTGAAGGTTGCATGGGTTGAGGCCCCAGGTATTGACAGCAGGCCCCACACATCACCAGGTCTACAACTGTTGTTCTTCCTGCTCATCTATACTGTTATCTCTATACTTTTGCATTGTGTGGGGCTTCTGGGAGACACAAAACACTTGTCAACTTGCCCCTAATAGGGCATTCATGAGAGAGCAAAGTAACAGCTACACCAAAATCTGACTTGGTGAGTCAATGTGTTCACGGGAGCTCCTTCACGAATATGTGTGTAGGGTTTCTTAGAAGAGCAGAGTGACTCAGAGGCAGCTGTGTGTAGATGTAACCAGCCGTCTTTAAATAAGAAACACAGAACCAATGCAAAGAAGAAAGCCAAGAGGTCAGAGCTAAGAGCCAAAACCTTACCCTTCCTCCTGCGGTGGTCCTATCTCTCCAAAAGAGAGCTACTTCCTGTGTTAAAGTCTTTATAAAGACTTTCGGTTCTGCCTTCTCATTGGTTGTAAACCCAACCACATGACCGCCTTGTCACGGCCTGTCTGTACAGACCTCCAGGTCTTCTATGATTGGTATTGAGATTAAAGGCATGTGTACCCAATGCTGGCTGTATCCCTGAACACACAGAGACTTACCTAGCTCTGCCTACCAAGTGCTGGGATTACAAGCGTATGCCACCACTGCCCTGCTTTCCAATGGCTTGCTAATAGCTCTGACCCCCAGGCAACTTTATTTATTAACATACAAATAACATTTTAGTACAAAAGAAAATATCACCATAGCTGTACCTCAAAAGCTCACTTCAAAACAGATAACAACTCAAAAATGCGGCATCCTCAAGCTCTCTGCAGACCAGGAGGCGTTATGACTGTGTGGAGACCCTCTTGCAGGCAGCAGAACTAATCCCTGGGCAGCTCAGTGGGTCAGGATCCTCCCATAGTAGTTGTTCTCTGCTTCTGTAACCTTAAGAAAGCAGCCTTGCAGAGCCATTTAAGTTTCTGCTTTCTCAGACATGTAGGGTTTGTTTTCTCCCTGAGTCTCATGAGCTTCCTACTCCTTCCTAGAGGGAATGTTATAATTCAGAAAATCATTGCTGTACACAGTCTTGTTACACTCTCATTCTTCCCCAAGGACGATGAGAGGTAAACTGTATGAAATACTTGTTTTCTCTCCTACCATTCTCTGCGCTGTTCTGCTTAGTCATCTGGTAGAAGGCATGCCTTCCTCATCCTTCTCCCTGGTACTAGGTGGGAAGGCCTGAGCTCACCTTTCCCCTGACTTCACAAGCAAGCCAGTGTACACTTGCGATCTAGTACCTAGTACAAATAAGAGCTTTGAAGAGAAGTAAAGACTGTGAAGAACTGTGTAAAATGGCTTTTTTGACCGAATAATGCTAATTCTATAATTATTTTTGTATTTTAACTTTTTATGGGAAATGTAACAGTGATGAGTGTGTGTGTGTGTGTGTGTGTGTGTGTGTGTGTGTGTGAAGGTCAAAGAATTACATCTATGAGTCAGTTCTCTCCTTCCACCATGTGAGTCCCAGCAATAAAACTCAGGTTATCAGGATTGGTCTAAGTGACTTTACACATTAAGCCATTGAGCCATCCCAAGATCATTTTGAAATAATTATTTGTTTAATACTAGATTATTGGTTCCCAAATTTACGTTCCTTCTTACTTTAAAGGCATCATGCTGACGATGTGAACAGTATGAGAGATATTTAATGTAGATTTATTGTTTGCTTATGAATACTTGTATGAAGTAACATGTATAACTTTCATCGTTTTCCTTTATATTCTATTTCAGTATTTAAAACTCAGTAATTGCATTTTCACGGTATGTCTACCCTTTTATTGAAGAGGTAGTAAAAATTTTTGGCTTTTATTTTTATTTATTTTTAAGTTAGCATAAACTACAAAAGAATGGTTTTATTGTGGTGTTTTCACACACATATATGTGAAAGTATATTGACAAAAATGAAATTTAAATTCGGCCACTTGATAGATCCATCTTACTCTGAAAAGTCTGACTCACAGCAATCTTTCACAGAGCTGTGACTGGTAGCTTAGGTTCTGTCTCCTCAAGGTGCTAAGGGAGCCCTTTGCTGGCAAGATGATACCCTAATCCCGTTCTACTCAACAGAACCAGGAACAAAGTCTTCTTTCAGCTTACAGGATCCACGCGTGACTGACATACACCTACTGTCCTGAGGAGCTGCCTAGTGTGTGCTTTCCAGATAGCGTGCCACATGTGGTCAAACCTCTGCTTCTATGTTTAATTTCATATGTTTTGTATAGAATTGTCATTCCACACGCCCCCTGGGCAGTCAGCACCATTCACAATGATATTTTTCTAGAATAGTCTATTCTGACTGCCAACAAGCACAGGAGCATTTGGGATTCTGCCTGCTCATGAGTTGAGGTTTGTCATTGCCATTAGACAAGACTCGCTGAAAAATCTTCTCCATTAGGTTCTCCTACCAAATCAGCACCCAGTTTGAACTGCAGAGACTGTCACACTGCTTAGGACACAGTGGGCACTTAGTGAACATCAAATGAATGAGAAAATAAATTGTTAAAATAAGAAGGAAACACTACAGACCACTTCAGAGTTTTCAGTGCTGTTGTAGCCAAGGTTCCTTTCTTAAAAATTATTGCAATTCTCTTCAAGCTAATTTAACAGTTGTCTCCAAAGGGATTCTTTGTTAAAGGGCTTGAATAACCTCAGAGGGGAAAGTAGACATTTCTTTGGGGCATGAAGGTCACAGGACTGTAGAAGCCTCGTCTCTATTCTCTGCTCCTGGCTTTGTTCTCTCAGAACAGCACACTCCACAGAGTGATCAGAGTCCCTGCGCCTGTGAACAAGGTTGCCCATTCCATCCTTTCCTTTTTTTCTAGAAAATGTTCTAATTCACCCATCTTGATTCATGTACTTTTTCAAGATCAATTATACTAATGGCTCCAAAATGTATCTACTTGCTATTTCTCTCCTGACTTCCAAACCGTCCTGTTCCATTGACTCCCTAGCAAACAAATAAAAACTGATAGATTCAAAAAAGTGTGAATCCATCCTCATTGTTTTCCTACATGACCTTCATCTCTTTTCATCATCTTTTAATGTCATCATAAAGTAATCTATCTCCTAGGCAACTGAAGTAACCCTACCCTTTCTCCCAAATTCAGTTATGTATTAGTCATTAGCTTTTGCTGCTATTGGACTTTTCTTTATCCCTTTCCTCATTTTTTCCTCACCTCTAGCTCTCCAATTTAAGTATACCCTCTTCTTGGGCTAATGGAATACCCTGGCATTTGAGTATTACATTTCCATTCTTTATTCTAATCTAGACTTCATATTGCTACAGAATACTATAGCACAATAAAACTTAACATCAAATCTATTCCTTATTCAGGGGCTCTCAATAGCTCCTAATGGCTACTTAATGCAGCCCAATCACCACCTTGACACTCAGCAGCCACCACAGAATATGAATCTGCCAGCCCAGGGAGGCTGCTCTCGTTACATTCATGACCTTTGCAGTGCACAACTTTTTAATGTAAACCACTTGTTCCCAACTAGAGCTTCAGCCTACTGGAGATAGAAAGCTATCATTTTAGGAGTTTATACAGAGTGTCCTACTGCTGATGATACCATGCCAAGTCCTATCTTATTAAGAGTCTTCTTGAGATTCTTATCATTTTCATTATATTCTTCATTTTCCTTTTCACTATATGCCATATCACTCATCATACAGTTATGGGTGTGCTTTATGCTTCTTACTTCTTTTTGATGGTTAAGTGTTATTGGAAAGCAGAGTGGGCACTACTTTGTAGATTTCTCTGTAGATAGAAGGATTTCACTTTTCTTAAGATGTTTGTTAGTAATAGTTTGATATAAATGAAGAGACTCAAAAGTCCTCACAGATTTTCATGATAGGCACATTCGTGCTTGGAAGACCCACTCCCAACTTTTTGAAGAAACAGAATGACAAATAATAGCTGTAGACCTATATGTTGAATATGAGAAAGAGCTGGCAGATTGGGAATAGAATTGTTATCTGCTGCATTATTAATAAAGAAATAATATATAATGTCTTCTTAAAGCCTGTATACCACATACCTTTCTCTAAACCAGAGGAAAATAAGAAATCACTAAGACAGATAGAAACACTGTATGGCCTCTAGTGTCTCTACCTATTTTCAAATTTACGCACCCACATAGACCATCAAAGGGGAGACTACCTTGTCAACCAAACCAATTCTGAAATTTGGCCAATCTCTCTCTCTCTCTCTCTCTCTCTCTCTCTCTCTCTCCC
>CABHPQ010167506.1:25343-48319 GCA_902168405.1 Peromyscus aztecus
ATGGTGGTGGTGGTGGTGGTGGTGGTGGTAGTGGTGGTGGTGGTGGTCGTGGTGCATGCCTTTAATCCCAGCACTCTGGAGGCAGAGCCAGGCGGCTCTCTGTGAGTTCGAGGCCAGCCTGGTCTACAGAGCAAGATCCAGGACAGGTACCAAAACTACACAGAGAAACCCTGTCTCAAAAAAAAGAAAGAAAGAAAGAAAGAAAGAAAGAAAGAAAGAAAGAAAGAAAGAAAGAAAGAAAGAAAGAAAGAAAGAAAGAAAGAAGAAAAAGAGTCATCCCACATAAGTGCGTAGTCATTTCCCAGGAATCCCACCTCCAAGTCAGTCCCTGAATTAACTGATAAATCACTGGGATTCTACTGCCAACGTCAGAGGAGCTTTTGTTGAGCAGCCAAGACTGGAGCTAAGTAACATTCCTCTGTGAGAACTCATCAAGTACGACAACCTCTGCTAGTCCATGACATTTTGATGTGCTGTGAAGAGAGAGTTAAAATATGATGCCATTCCCATCTTTCTCCACAGTCAGTGGTAGAAGAAGCTCACTAAAAGTTTAGTGGAATTGCACCTGATGGTCTTGGTACTCCTCTACTCTAACCACATTCACACTGATGGTTTCCTTTCTTCATGGAAGCAATACGTTGTAACAGTTAACTTTTGTTCTCAAGAAAATCATAATGATATTTGTACGTGCCGTTTCTCAGAGACGTAGATCTCTCATGTGGTAGCAGATAGAATGCTTACAAACTTCCTCTGAGCCTCCTAAGTTCAAAAAATCCTGCCAACTTATTTTTCAATGTTAGCTTTTAAGAAAGGAATCTATTTATCGAAGCCGACTTATTTCTGTCCTTGGGAATAAGAAAAAGAGTGAGAAAACAGTTTACTCAGAATTATCATTACAGTAGACAAATTTATCTATGGGTATTTACACACAACAATGGAAAGAAATATCCAATAAACTTTTGAAAGAATTCGCCTCATCCACAGTGGTCTAAACCCAATATGATGATGTCTGAGTGTTATGCAATGCTACAGGGAATCGGGAATATAAAGAAGAATAATTCTGTGAATGGTTTCTGGCACACTAGGTATTCCTAAATTTCCATCCTGTTACTTACTTCAAACAAACTGAAATTATGCCCAGATAAGACAGGGGACTTACTCTTGACTTTAGCAAATAATAATGAGCCAGCTGGGAAAAGGTCCCCTCCCAAGCTCCTACTTCAGGGACAGAAAAATGGTTACAAACTCAGGTGTTTAGTGATGTTGCCATCTAATGGGCTCTCCTGTCCCAGCCCTGCTTTGTGTAATGATCTGAACACGGGAGCCATGATGTGGTGCCTTTATTGGTAATAGCTAATACTCATTGCGAGGTACTATTCTAAATTTCTGATGTTCTAAACAGCTGATACTCTAAGTGTTAATTATGTTTCCCCCATCTCAGTGGAGAAAGAACAGCGTAACCAAGTGTGTTGCTCAAACAAGTAGGTAACTTGGAATTGACAACCCAATAGTCTGACTTCAAAGACCTTTTGGAAACCCTTATAGCATTGGCCCTGCTGTTACTTCACAATATCCCACCCACCCAAATGGCAGGTGCTATATACCATTCTGTGAAAGCAAATTTCATAACTCCTATCCTGGATATTTGGTAGAACTGATAAGAGCCCATTAGAAGGTTATTTGGTTCCTTGTGTGAACTTTGAAGATTTCTCACAAGATTAATTAATTCAAAAGCCTTTGGGCCTATACACTTATCTATTGACTACTTTGAATATGTTTCTTTTTTGATGCACTCAAAAATTATTCTGGCCCATTTTATTACAAATATTATTAGGATATACCATTGCAGAGAGGCCAGTAATTTTGCAGGACCTCATTCTTTATCGAGTGGCCTCTGGTGTGCTCATTGGGTACTCTAGCCTGTCTGTTGCTGAAGTCAAGAGGTCAAGGAAGCATTAAGAAATCAAATTACACAGCTGTGCCCCTGCAGTGTGAAGGAGCATCTCGGGGGTAGTCGAGAGTGCTGGCCACAGTCTCTAGAAACCAGGACTGTACAGTTCACAGAGCTCTGGGATTAATGTGACCGCTTTCCTAAATTTCTTTCAGAGAGTTTCAAGTTAATCTTAAACTACTTGCAGCTTTTCCTATATATCTACTTGCTCCCATTTCATAGGCAGAGCCATTAATTTAAAATCCAGCACATTGCCAAATCTTCTCCAGGAAACTCTATTAGCATAAGAGAAGACCAAGACTGACATAAAAAGTAGGTCACTCAAGGGAAGCAAATGTTTTATTGGCAGGGATGAATAATAGCACCTGAACCATGACTCCAGTCTTCCAGCCACAAATTCGAGAAATTGTCAGGGTAGGTCAGTGACAAGGACAGCAGGGTCTGGACCACTAGCTACATATCTCCATCATTACTGGACAGTCTCTTGAGTTTCAATGCTCAGTTCTCCCAGTCTGGGAAACTTTTGATGAAAGTCTCCAAGCACGACTCACACCTCTGGAAAAGCATTCAGCTTGAACCATTAATTATCTAATAATTCCCTATTAGAGGCAAAATCACATGTTTAGGAAAAAGAGCATGATAAAATGGCCCAGACACTTCAAAAACAGATTTATAGAAGGAGATAAAAAGGCCAAATTTTAGATTTTTTTACCTGCTTCAAACATGTAATTATAATCATGTGTGGAGTGTTGACTTATGGTTTTGCTTACAGATGTCTATATCACTAGCCACTCCTCACACCAAATTATTAGCAAGAAGAACCCAACAGTCACCTCCACAACCATGTAGGATATCTGGCTCTGTTTCAGCAATAATTTGGAGTAGATGTTGATCAACTTTCTATATGGATGCAAAACTAAGAACGTACCTTCTCCTTCATACACTTAACAAGAGGAATACATTTCTAGAAGCATACATCACAAAGCATACTGTCTGAGCTTTGGCAAGTGGTTGAAGATGCCAAACTAAAGTGTGAATTCAGTGACAGTTAGTTCAACTTATATGACCATAAGATCTCAAAATGAAGATGGCCAATATTGAGAAGTATAAAAGACAACATTGTGCGCCACCAATTATTTCTGAAGCTATTGTGAGAATTTTCTATCTGGGAGATGGTGGACTAGACAAAGTCTATCCCCTACTTCAGAAGGTCTCAATTTCAAAACAACATTTGATTCCACCAACATTAACCCTGGGGAACCAATGTGTTTTGTTTTGTTTTGTTTTGCATTGCTTTGTTTTAGGCTTACTAATAGAGCAATGGTGAGGGACGATTGGCAGGAGCTTGGTTGAACTTAAGCAGCTGCACTGGAAGGTCTACACTTAGCATGTATGATGGTGCCCCAATGACTGCTTACATGAAGCCCCATTCCCCTGGTCTTCCCTGCCCTATACACATCAGCCCCTCCCTGAGACCCTAAGGTCATGTGCGATTAGAGCCAAACTGCATACAACTGGTTTGAAGGTGAGAGTCAATGACCCTCCTCATGCCCTTCCTCTATGAGGGAACATCAACAGTTAAAAGCCCAGCTGTGATGATCTTTTGCAAGCAGTCACAACTGAACTCATGAAGATGGTGGTAATTTGGGTTAGAGGAGAGTCCTGCACAACAGAAGCACACATACCATGTATGCAAGTCCCCTGCTGAGTCCAGTAATCTCTTGGACTTCACACATCTCCAATGTGCTCACCCCACTCTGGTCTTGCATCTATTAAACTCCTGTGAAGCTTCCCAGAGAAACCTGAACTCTGATGGTCTTGCAATGGGAATCTCTGAACCGAGGAAGTCAAATGATTGATTTTTGTAAAGAAACCTTTCACATACCAAAGTTGGAGTCTAGTACTTCCATTAGCACAAACAGACTCCGTGGAGAATTGTTTCTTCTTTTATCCTAAGACTGCATCTGAAATCTGACTCAGGTAATGATTTCATTAAGTCTTCTTGACCCACACAAGATATCCTTCTCCATGTCTGCCTTATTGGAGATGATTATTGAATTCTTCCCTTCAGTTCAATGCTGCCTAATAGTAGTGAAACCCAGATGTTTCCTGGCTGCAATTGTCCACATTGTTTCATTGCTATAGCAACTCTGAAGAAATGATTTTTTTTTACAAGTTTGCACAGTCTCAATTCAAATATTAAGTACCAAAGACAACACATCACTGTTGGTACCTCCCCTCTGTAGATTTCCCTTTTATCGCATTAGGCTTTGTTGTTCAGAGTTCATTCAGTAAACCTCACTTTCCCTCCTCACTTCCTCTTACTTTGGTGCATTCACAAGGAATTAAATACATCCATAGTTTGCTAAATTGAGGTTACATTTCCAATTCAGAAGAGATTTCTCTGTCATGTCTTCAACAGATTGATTCTGCAACTTAAATCTACACTTTAACTCATTCCTTGAAGGGTCTCCTCTGTTTTCCTGCTTTACAGGAACCAGCAGGACCACCATTATTTTTAATTCCAAAGCAAACAAGAGCATAAGCATCCTCCCACTTCATCAAGGCAATAGATACATATCATAAAAATTTTCTTACATGAGTATGCAATCAACAATCAAAGGAGCTTTCATGGATATGATCTCCAGTAATTTTATCTAGAATTTGTTCAAAAGATTAAGAAAGGAAAAGGTGTTATACAATATGCTTTTGTTCTATTGCTGTATTATTTTATTGCTTTTTAACATGATATACACAGGAGCTGAACATCAAGTACATTGGTTCCAAAGTGTTTTGGCTCTTAGTAATGGCTGACTGATTTGCTTATATTCAAATTTTGAGAAAAGGGTAGTTATAATTCTTATTCTATAAAACTAAATAATTCATGAAGCCCAAATATTAACAGCAAACTCTTGTCTATCTATAACCTTGTGCCCATTAGCAGTGAGATAGATGAACTGGAGAGGAACTGTAATTTAGGACATCTCATTTGCTACTGTGTAAGAAATATTGATCTCAACTTGCTGAAGAGAATATGATCTTCCAGATCCATCTAGTCTAAATAGAACAAGATTTTAGTTAATGTTTTAGCCACTGCATAAGGAAGATGCAAGAACAAAAAAACATATAGAGAAAAATCATTTACTCATGCAATGGTTGAAAAAATAAAACCAATTTGGGGAAGGAGGAAGATATATAGATAGATAGATAGATAGATAGATAGATAGATAGATAGATTATACATATATTATATATAATAATGTATATATTATATATAATATATATGCTATAATAATACTAGGTTATTGTCTTTATAGTTAGTCTGAGCATGAAAGAGAAAAAGCAATGTTCTTGAGTGATCCTTTCCTGATATGACTGTAAATATCCATATTTTAAATGGAAGGGATAGTGTTAGAACAGTTTCAAATCAGAAACTTATGGAGAGTAATTCAAGTCTCACATAGTTAGAACTAAACATGGAGAGTTTGTCCTTTTGTTCCATTTGTTTGATCTTCTGGTTATGGGATATGACATGAACTGCCACCTATAATTGAGGACTGTTAAAATCCTTTGACTAGAGGCTCCAATGGCATGAGATTCAGAAGAACCCTCTGGGATCTGTGCCAGATGACATTTGAGCAGAGTTCTGCAGTGAGTGCAGATAAACGGAGCAAAGCCAACTCTATCAGACTGCACTTTCTGACCCCAGTTCACATGAGTCCCCTCCATTTAGTCATGTAGTAAAATTCTTGTCTTGAACTCACATGTTCCAGTTATTGGTCTAGCAAACACATGGTGGATAATAAGGAAGGATGCTCTTCTGAGTGCTATTGGATGAACAAATTCTCCTACATCACTAAAGTGATGTGTAAACTCCAAGAATTAAAATCACCCTATCCAACTCAGTAGTTTACCCATTCAGAATAATTCTATCTTCTCCATTGCAATGATTTCTCTTTCAATGCGGATGAAGTTACTTTTTTTAAACAGCAAGTGGAATAATTATTGTACACAGAGTGTTCCCTGGGTGTTTATTTAAAGGAGAAACTCAGCCAGCTTGCCAGAAACCAATGTGACTCTGGTTTCTGAGTGAAAAGTCAGAGAATGAATTAGTTACGTGAGGTGAGTGCTCTACCTTAATTATATGGTTCTACAGTAGGAAAGTTCCATTTGCAGCTCACTTCTTTTGTAAAGGGTGAGTCCTCTTTTTCTAAAATTTGATTTTTTTTGTCTATTTGGTTCCTTGATAGTTCTCTTCCACATAATGAATACTTAGTGCATTCAAGATTTTTTTTTCTGGCTTCATTGGCAGTGTATTAGTTTCCATGAAGGCTCACTCAGACAATGAACTCCCAGCATCCTGTCCTCAACAGGTGAACTGCCTTTTTCTGTCAGAGTCTGGCATGCAGAGGACTTCTTATTCAGCTCCAGTTCCAATATTTAGCAGTGGAAAGTGGCCAGAATCCTTGTGCTGTCAGTGCTTACATATAGGCTGTTACTGTCTCTCTCTCTTTCTTTTTAGGTTTCCATAGAGATAGTAAATTTTGCAGCAAGAATGATGTTAAGAGCTGAGAGCCACAGAAGCAAGCAGTTTGTTAAGGTGCTTCTGAACCTACACTGATCCCCTAATCTTGTCTGCATGAGGGACCTCCTTCTGTCTTTACCACAGCTGTGGGGCTGTGACACCTCACCCCCTTTGAGTGATAATGTTTTAATATTGAGTGATCATTGGATGATAAAAAGATCACTCTTTAAAATTTTTGCTAGTTTTGATAATTTCATATATATGTACATTTAAATATGATTATATACACCTCCCATTCCCCTCCAGATTGCCTCAAGCACAACCTTCCCAATTTCATGCCTTTTTCTTTATTTGATGACCCATTAAGTCCAATTAATGCTGTTCACTTGTGAATGGGTGTGGGGCATGGCAACATATCACACACTCAAAAATAATGATTCTGCTTTCCACAGCCTCATCCAGCAACTAACTACTTGCCTTTAGCTCCTCGTTATTGAGTAGGGACTGGAGACTAACCCATCTATGATGTAATTTTGAAACTCTTGATCTTGTGAAGGTAGCTATAGTTTCTGTGAGTTAATGAGTACATTGCTGACCTCATATCCAGAAGATGGCATTTCAGAGCACTCTTCCCCATCCTCCATTGCTTACATTATTTCTACTTCCCCTTCCATGATGTTCTATGGGACAAGGTGGTGGGGAGCTTAAATACAAATGTCCCATTTAAGAATGAGCTGTCTTTAATTCTCAACACTGTGAATGGTTATGTATCTTTTCACTATCTGTCACCCACTGCAAAAAGGAGTTTCTCTGACCAAGAATAATAATAGCAGCTTAGATCTATAGGTATAAATACATATATTTAGAACACAATTTGACAAAATGGCCATTTAGGGGAAACAAAAGGTTCTTCTCAGGGCCTATGACTTCCCCAGCTGTGGGCTTTTAACAGAATTATAGTAGCTGGTATGAATTTTCTGCCGTAAGGCAGGTCTCAAGTCCACAAAGGAACCAATAAGGCAAATTAACATACAGTACATAGACTGACTAGGAGAAAAAAGTTCCCAGTTATTCATTAGAGAATTAACAACTAAAACATGCAAAGAATCCATAAAACTAAACATTAAGAAAATAAACAACCAAATTTTTAAAAATCTGGGCTATATTTAGGGCTGACCACTTGAAACTGGATAACCTATGGGGGGCTCATTCGTGAAGACTAAATCTCCCTCTCTCAGTAGTCATCAGTTGCTTCTAGCTCTTCACATAAGGGTAAAGCCTGGTGACATTTCTCCCATTCCTGTTGGCAAGTGAACTGGTGTTGTCATTTGCTGGTCTGATTTAGATGATCATATTGTTGGGATTTAATGAGTGTAATTTCCCAGTCATAAATAAAGAAGATACTATCTGATAGCTGACATCCCAGTAATGATGTAAACACAATTCTCATGAGTGAAATTCTCAAAAAAAATAATATTTTAAAAATATGGGCTTTAGAATATAACAGAGATTTCTGAAAAGAAGTGCACACAGTTAGGAAACACTTTTAAAAATGCTTGACATTCATCATAGAACCTAAATCCAGTAACTGATGGAAGCAGATGCAGTGGTCCACAAACAAGCACTGGGCTGAGCTCCTAGACTTCAGTTAAAGAGAGGGCCAAGGGATCACAGGAGCAAGTGAGGTCAAGATCATGATGGGGAAAACCACAGAGACAGCTGGCCCAAGCTGGTGGGACCTCATGGACTCTGGCCTGTCAGCTGGGGAACATGCATGGGACTGAACTAGGCCTTCTGAGTGTGGGTGACAGTTACGTGGCTAGATCTCTTTGGGGAGCCCTAACAGTGAGACCAGGACTTATCCTGGGTGCATGAAATGACTTTTTGGAACACATTCCCTAGGGTGGGATACCTTGCTCAGCCTTGACACAGCGGGGAGGGGCTTTGTCCTGCCTCAACTTATATGCCAGACTTTGTTGATTCCCTAAGGGAGGCCTTACCCTCTCTGAGGAGTGGATGGAGGGTGGAAGAGGGGAGAAGGGTGGCAGGAGAAGAGGAGGGAGGGGGAACTGGGATTGGTATGTAAAATGAAAAAAAAAAACCACTTTCTTTTAAATAAAAAAGTGGTAGACATCATTAGCCATCAGGGCACTAAAATTGCAGCTAAGATTCCATCTCCTCCGAGTCTGAATAGTCACCATCAGGAGCACAAATGACAAATGCTGACAAGGGTGTGATGAAAGGGCAACTCTCGCACACTGTGGCTGTGAGTGTAAATCAGGCCACTCGGGACATCAGTCTGGCAGTTCCTCAAAATACTAGAAATAAAACTGCCCTATGACATAACTATACCACTCCTAGGCACATGCACATCTATGCCCATTGCTCTTTTGTTCTCAACATCAAGGAAATGGAGTCAAACTAGAGGTCCCTCAGCAGATGAATGGATAGGAAAAACAGGGAACATAAACACAATAGAATTTTACTCAGCTGTAATGAAAAATACAATCATATATATATCCACAATTACATAAAATCATTCATATTTAGAATTAATCCTACATTCCTTATTTAAAAGCAATTCTTATATAATTCTTAGTCTGCCTAAAGAGTCAATATGAATTGTAAATACTTTTATCCCTGCAAATGTGATTTCTGACAAAAATATCTTATTGGAGTTAAGGGAAGAGCACAGGGGAAAAGATTATTTCAAGCTACAAAATAAACACACGTGACTTTTCATCAAGAACAACGTCAATCACACTCATCCAGAGAATGAAGACTGAGAGCTTTTCCCTATGACAAGAGTTTGTCCCCTTCCCCATGGCTACACCCATTGAAAGACTAAATCACATCAGAGTTCTCATTCTATCACAGAACAGAATGTGTTAAACTTTGGCCATAAATCCCACCTCAGATCACCATTTTCTGAATATTTCAGGACAGCCTGTATAATATTTCTAGTGTTCAGTTTCCCAAGGTGTAGAACTTTCAAATAGGAACAAGAAAGAAGAAAGGAAAAATAAAAACCGTAGCTGTCATCTGACCCAGAAACATCTTGAACAAAGATGGTGTTTTTATTAACGTCTGGAGAACTTCCATACTGAGTGGATTAATGGGAATAATCCTCAATGACTTTTAGCAATAAGCAGACACATTTCATCTCAAGTACTGCTTCTTTGGGGTTGGCAGAAATGTTGAGCCTTTCAGCTGGTTAACTCACTGCCCTCTGTCAGGTTCATGGCAGGCACTAGAATGTTTTGTTTTTATTGTTGATGCCCGTGAGTGACCCATTTAAGGTGATTTGATTATAGCCCATAATTGGGCAGGGACACCATGACCTTCTCACATCACAGATTATAGATGTCACTGGACATCTATTTGCTAATTTCTGGGCCATTGGAAGTAACTTGGATAAAGCCAGTCTCCATGTTTTGACTCCTTTGGATTAGGTTCTGTGTGAATCAGTGTTTTTCCTGTGCTAGATCTAGAAGTTTGTATTTATATTTTCATAGTATATGTGTGACAGCTGAAGGAAGTTGTGGCTTTTCCCCCATTGGGGACAGGAAACAAAGCACTTGTTATGCCAATTTTGACAGCAGCCTGTCACAGGAGTTTAGGTTCCTGGGATGATCCATGCAAAACCAGCTTCATCTGAGCATTTCAGATTTTTATACTAGGGAGTTGCACCCTATACGATCTCAACACATTTTACCAAGACGGGTTTTATGGGAAGGAACAATTCATATTTGATATGTAAAAGCAACTTTTGGGAAGGGGAAATTGGAAAAATCACCAAACCTTAAATAGACCATTGGAGGTATGAGCACCCACTAATTCTCCCCTCCACTATCTGTTCCATGAAAGATTGCTCTCCACCCAGCATCACATTGTTTCATGAAGGACCTGTACAATCTGCAGGGGGCTGAGGTCTACAGCTCTTGCTCTGGCCCTCCAGGTGGTGCCTAACAGCTGTATGGCTTTGAACAAGTTACATGATCATATCGGCGGTCAATCCAAACACGAGAGGTTACAGTTTATAGAGTAGTTACACTGCCAATAATCATTGTCACTATCCAAATTAGTGTGTTTTAATGTGAAGCTGTAGAAGTAGGGCATTTAAGATAGGACTCCTTAAAGATATGTAGAAGGATCTCACTGAACACATCGGTGAAAGAAAGGACAACAGAAACCTTCCAAGAGCCAGTGAAAGGCTCAGGCAGTATAGGCACCATCAGACCACCAAGCCTGATGACCTGGGTTCTAAATCACCATGGTGTGGGAGAACCAACTCCTACCAGTTGTCCTCTGACCTCTGCATACATCACACACAGAGACAAAATAAATAAATAAAACCTACTTGAAACTACACCTTTCACTAATCTCAATCCAGAGTTAAATCTCGTTGAGTTCATTTGCATCTTTTTATGAAAATTAAGTGGAATCTTTGTCATGAAAATATAATTCATATAGATAAAAATATGAGCAAATGAGTACATCTAAACTTTTAATTTCATGGAAGGAAAATCACCATAATGAGAAGAAATATAACTTTCCTCATGGAGCATTAAATGTTCCCCTTCTCTCTGGAATTAAATAACTAAGAAAGAAAATTATGTATTTATGTAAATAATTTGCTGAAAATAGTCCTTCAAGTTACTTGTTACAATATTGGACTTTGATTATAATTGTAAAATTATTTTAATAAAGCTATTTTGAAAAACTACTTATAGCTTCATGCTGTAGAAGCTAAAATACTATTTTCATTATATGTTGCATTTTAGAACTTTTCGCAGTGTAAATACACATAGAAGCTTTTGAAACACAGTGCTTAACTAGTATAAATACTGTTGTTTCCTTTGCTCTTGATTGAAGATGGACCATAGGAGAAGAATGGTTGTCTTGAAGGAACAGCACAGTTGTGTCTATTTCCTAACCTCATGCATTTTATGCATAGTAAACCATAAACCCTGGGTTCCCATAAATTTAGATCTTGAGCACTTTATGGCAAACATAAATGCACTGGAAGATTCTGGTAAAAATTTCATGAGACAATATTTTCTGAGTCAGTCTCTTCCAATTCACCATTAAAATTCCAATGGAGCCATTAAAAACAAAGTTTATATTAATATTAACAACAGATTAAACATTTAGTCTAATGGCCACTCCAGAGGCAATTTCTCTAGCAACAGAAGCTTTGGAGCTGAGGTGCCTGCCATAGTGAGACTTCATCAATCTCAGATGAGAGAAGATGGAAAGGCAGCACCCCCTTTCTGACTCCTTCCTCCCTCCTATGTTACAACAATCCAAACACAGTCTGCCATCTCTATATGATGATGCTTTTTTCCTGTCCCCTGGCTTCCTGATGGCATCTTTCCTCCTGTAACCAGGTAGACGTTATAACTTCCGAAATAACTTGAAGAAAGATTGTCATCTATGGATGGTATCTTCCATTCTGGTTGTTAAAAATTCCAACAAATAAGACTGATTGGGAAAGAATATATTTGAAATCCTCTAGAAATTTCCTGATGGTCAGGCAGGAATGGTCAGATGTTTGCTGTTATCATTGAAATAGAATTTAAGAGACAGAATCACTCCACATCTATCAGGAAAGACTTCTTCGAGTGCATTTCTGTTAGTAGGCAGATCTCTGTTACTACCTTCTACAGCCCTTGGTATAAGAAAGGAATTACAGCAACACTGAGGTAATGACCCAGAGGCAGAGAATCTGATATACTTAGAGCTTATCTACCTGTTTGAATCACTCCATGTTTGGAGTGAGAATGGGTATGTAGTAAGTAGGAATACTGATTGATTAGTGATAAATTAGAACGCCAGACAGAGATCAATACAAGAAATTTAGTATACATATCACAACTGAGAACTGGAGGAAAGGAGTTGGAGAGATGGCTCAGTGGTTAGAAGTGTATACTGTTCTTCTAAAGGAAGATCAATTCTTCCATATCCTTCAGTGTACCTCTGTGTGATGGTCAGTTTTAACCGTCAACACAACACAAGCTAGAATCACCTGGGAGAGGGGCTTCTGAGAACATCTTAGGTGGATTGTTTGGATTGCATTCATTGATGTGCAAAGACCTGCCCACTCTGGGTGGCACCATTCCCTGGGCAGTGGATACTGAACTGTGTATGGGTGAAGAAAGTAGGCCAATCACTACCATACATATGTGCTTTATTCTCTCCCTGCTGTGGACCTAATAGGGCTGCAGAAGGATCTCAATAGGTAAAGTGCTTGCTGAGCAAGCATAAAAATCTGATTTCAGATCCCCAAAGTCCACATAAAGCCAGATGGAGTAATTTGTCTCTGCAATCCCAGCATTCTCATAGGAATATGGTGAGGTGGAACATGAAGACAGACGAAACTCATGTGATGGCTAGCCTAGTATAGGCAGGAGAGAACAAAAGGTAGAAGGTGAGGCATGACACCAAGATTGTGCACACACACACACACACACACACACACACATGTCACACACACATGCACACATACATAAGCACAGATACCCACACACACATGTAAAGTAAATTAAGGCCAGAAATTATGATAACAATCATAGTAACACATACTCAACTTTATTTGAAATTAAAAAATACTGACATGAAATATTACCATTCAAGTATGAAATTGGCAAAGGTTTAAGAAATCATTGTTCAGAATATGTAAATAAGCCTTCTCAAGGAAGTAAATATTGGTGAAATCACTTGGAAAAGTAATTTTGCAAAATATATTAAGATAATTAAAATTAATAGTATTCTGAACAAAGAAGCTTACTTAAGACTTGACTCTTAAAAGACTCTAAGAAAAATGAACAAAAAAATCTTGATTTTTTTAAGTTTATGCAACATTAGATACAATGGTAAAACTTTTTTAAAGTAAGATCTAGCTACAAGCAAATAATTACCTATTAGATAGCTAAGTGTTGGATCTAACAATAATTAGAAATTGTTTTCAAAGGACAATAATGTAAAAAGTTTTATATATGTCATACAAAAATTATAAAGATAAAATAATGCATGCAATATATTTTATACAACCTGAACTTCATTTATACTTCAATAATAGAAATTATAAGAAGCAGTCCTTGGGGTCAGTGAAATATCAGAGGGGAAGTTTTCCATGTTCATGCCTGAGCAGAAACATCAATTATAACAACTACCTGGGCAGTACTTCTCAAGAGTCCAGAGAACCAAGTAAGGGCTAGAGATAGAGTTCTCAATGGGAGATTGTGTGTAGCATGCACAAGGCCTGGGTTCCATTCCCAGTGCTGTAAATAATAATAATGGTGAGAAAGAAAAGCAGGGGAGAGATCGTAGCACCTAAATGTAGCTCAGAAAGAAATAAGAATGCACTGAATAAAACATAAAGGACCAGCCCAGAAAGTATAGCGCAAAAGTAAACCTTCCACTTGGAGCCTTGGAGCAATGGTTCTCAACCTTCTTAATGCCATGACCCTTTAATACAATCCCTTCCTTATGGTGAGCCCCATCCATAAAATTATTTTGCTGCTACTTCATAACTGTAATTTTGCTACTGTTTTGAATTATAATGTAAATACCTGACACACAGGTTTTGAGACCCTCAAAGTAGTCACAACCCATAGGTTGAAAATCACTGACTTGGAGGAAGGAATGGGCAGGGATCATCCATGGACTTTGCTTCACACACCAAGAAAATCTACTGTTGGGCAGCCCCATGGTCTCACAGTACATATGTCTACCTGCAGAATGAAATTCCAGGTTTGCTCCAGCACCAGGCCACTTCTACAAGGCCTGTTATCAGTTGAGCACCTACGGGTCCAGCCTCCAGGAAGACCTCTGTGATATAGTCTTTAGTCTCTGTGATGGCAAATTCCACACCCATCTAAGATTCCGGACCAAACTAAAGCTGCATTAACTCATACAACATCAAACTTTAGCCCCCATTCAATCGAGGCCAGCATTCCTGACATCAAACACCAGCCTGGCAAATACTCACATACTTAGACTATGAGGTCATATGGCTCCAGGACCTGATAATTTATACACTTATACATTCATTCTTGGTTTTCATGCTTGCTCTAGTACTATACAAGCCTTGGTCTGTTGTGTCATATTAGTTCATACTGACACTCCAGGACTTCCAATAAAGTTAAACCTTGAATCAGTGGGCAGAGTCAGTGCTCGGCTGACCAGAATTAGCCATAGATATGTTGGAGGACAGAGAGAAAAGGATAGCAAAGTACAGGAAGAGAAGAAGGGGCTTGGAGAGATTTTGAGGGCTATTCAATCTGGGAAACAAGGAGAGAAGAGTCAGCCAATTGTTCTTTCGATGTTCTTTGGATTTATC
Organism: Peromyscus aztecus; assembly: GCA_902168405.1. Classification (NCBI taxonomy): domain Eukaryota; kingdom Metazoa; phylum Chordata; class Mammalia; order Rodentia; family Cricetidae; genus Peromyscus; species Peromyscus aztecus. The sequence goes on from CABHPQ010167506.1 coordinate 40,164, forward strand.
AGGTTTTTATCTCAATTTCTGACTCTCAAGTTTTTATTAACACTAGAACAATTAAAGTAAACACATTATGGGTCTCTAGGTCAATACATGTTGCTTCAGACTCTAGAGGACTTAAGGTAGGTCCAATCCTACTTCAGAAGACACAAAGTCTATACCCACCAGGATGATTCCTACAAAGTTGGTGCTAGTGTACAATAGCATGCCTTGCAGATTCTGGCTCCAACTCAGCTTCCAAGCAACCAACACCCAGACCTGCCTTTGCCCTCAGAGCCCAGATCCACCTCTGTGAATTTATTCCAAGACCAACTCACTGGATCCCAGGTCTAGACCTAAGCCAACAGACACAGGAACCAGCTCACTCACTTGCTGACTGAGGGGCCATCAGAATTGCATTAACTGTTCAGAAGCAAGACTTTGACTGCCATATGACATGGCCTCTCCAGAATCCATGGAGCAGCTAAATACTGAAGGCATTTTCGAGAGGTGTATGCAAAGACTGGAATAAATTACTATTCTTAAAATACACTGGTAACAGACAGTGCATGACAACCAGAATCAAGATTAAGGAAACATGGCATTCCTAGTAACAAAGTAAAGATTCAGAAATGGGTGCTTATGAACTGCTTGGCAATTCAAATCATCTTTGTAAGGGAGCCCAGCAAATCTCTTTGAAAATACAAGGAAATAATTTAATAATTTAAATACAAGGAAATAATTTAATAAGACAAGAAACATCAAAATTAAGAAATTTTTACACTTTTCCGCAACGCATACACATACCGAAAGGGTATATGGAAAAAGCATCCCACATCACTTACCTTTCATAGAGAAATGCAACTCAACTCACAATGGAGTGTTGCCTCACCCCTGTGAGAAAAGAGAAGCCATGTAAGTGTTGCAAGGATGTGGAGAAAGGAACCTCCTATAAACTGAGTGAGAAGGCAAATTAGTAGAGCCACTGTGCAAAACAGAATGGAGGTAAGAGCATTGTGTACAACTGGTACAATTTTCAAAACTTTTAAAACTATGTGTTGGTTTTTACTGTCAAAAATTTAGCCAGGGTTGGTGACATATGCCTTTAATCCTGGCACTTGGGACAAACAATCATGTAGAGCTCTATGATTTGAGGCTAACCTCATCTCCATAAATTGTTCCAGGCCATCCAGGTCTAAATAGTGAGGCCCCGTCTCGACAAACAAATGAAACTATAAAGGAATTTTAACAACTTAAATTTTATAAATCACCAAGTGTCATGAGATAGCCTGTATGTATAAAAGAAGGTCCACAAGATAATCCTGTTTGAATCAGTCACATAGTGAGTTAGTTCCATGTGCTAGCAACTTTCAAGTCAGTGAATGCATACGGGCATACACACACAAACACAAACATCATCTCTCATGGATCACATACTCAAAGCTTCAAGAATAAGCAATGGCATTACCTCTGACAAGGTGCTCTGTATTGCCGCCATTGTATAGAATTAGGTTAAGGCCCAGATAAGTAAACAGCTTAAACTGTCTCAAACAACACCCCACCTCACCCTGGTCCAACTCCTTTTCTCTCATCCAATTTGCTGTCTGTTTCTCACACAAAGGTGCATTTCTCCACATGCAACAGTCACCCCTCCCAGCCTATGGACTCTCTAATGTTCATCAATCATTATCATATACAGACCCAAATGAGCACAAAATTCCATGCCTTGAATAATTCTTTATCAGATCTTTCTGCATGTGAAGCAAAATCCAGAAGCACAAAGAAAATTCTGACAAATTTGACTAGTGAGACTATTTACACATGAAGAAACATAAACAAACACAAATATCATGAGAGTTAATTGAAAAGCAATTTTCAACAGATAACTTCCTATAATAATTAGTGATTATGTAATAAAAATGTCCAAAATGCATGAACAGAGTTAATAAGGGACACATTTGTAATAACCATGAGATACAGTTCATCTTTCTGTTCAGTTCACCTCTCACTCTATCAAGGATTACAAGCCACATAGCAAATAGCCAGAATACTTCAGCCTATTACAAAGTGCAAGAAGATATTTAGGTAGGCAATCAATACTTTAACATAGAAATTAACAAACACATGGAAAACTGAACTGATGTAATATTAGAAACACAAAAAAATCATTGTTCATCTCACTTGTCTGATAAACACACATCTAAGTTACAGGAAAATGTATTGATGGCTGGAATCATGTTTTAACATAGTTAAACACAAGCAGAAAACAATTGAGAAAGGGAAAAAATGATAGTAAAGCTGGAAGAGAACAAAGAGGTTGATTTTGCCATGGTTCCTATATTTACACCTACTGGTATACCAAAGTACTGTCAGTGTGAGAACGTATGAGAGCCTCTCAAAAATACAGCAGAAATCCTGAAGTCTTATTGTATTGCCTTGGGGAGAAAGAATAGAAAAAAAAACTTCATATGTAGAAGATGCTTGCACTGATACTCTTATACACTTGCTGTGTGTCCAGACAAATTTCATTCATTTCTATCTCTTATCCACATATAAATTTAACATAGCATTTTCATGACTAGAATTACTTAATTCCCACTGACACTTGTCTCCCATTAGTGTCCAGTGCATTTCTGAATGTAACTGGTTTTTCAAAAAGACGTCCTAGACTTACACTGTGGTCTGCCCTATACCTTTGCTTGGCACCAAGATTATCTGCAGAATGGAAATCACAATTTGAGAAATAATGCTCTAATTTAACTTCAATCTGGTATTTTCTAGTTGTAATGGATAATTGGACCTTTCTACAACACCACCTGTTCTAAACACCATTTCTGTTGCTTGCATAACATTCTTTATTTATTTCCTTCTCTGGGGAAGGAAATTAAGCTAGTCTTTGGTAATTATAGAATCTAACCTAGAATCTTTGAATCAGATTATTGAATAAAGATATAAAAATCTTTCTAAATCCCAGGCAAGCATTTCTTCCCCTAATATCTGTCAGTGTTAGATCAAGCACCTTCTAAAGGTATAATTTGATTTCACGGGCTAATACTTTCCTTGGAAGGGCAGACTTGTGGTGCCTGTAAATTTAATCATTAGCTTCTTTAAAGAACCAAAGGTCGTATTTTTGAAGATTACATATTTTCTTCTTATTAATCTTTGAGAATTTTGTAAACTACATTTTGACCACATTCACCTTCCCTCTCCTATTTCTACCCAAATATATCCCCATCCCTTTCCACTCAACTTTGTGTGTACATACGTTTCTTTTCAGATATCCTTGGATGTATGGCCTTCCACTGGAACAAGGATGACTTGTTACGGGCTACACTCTAAGAGAAAACTGAACCTTTCTCTCTGTACAGCACCTGACTGTTGTCAACAGCTCCTTGGCTAGGGCTTGGATTCCATGCCCAGTTCCCCTCTCTATGTTGTGATTTGGCCTGTCTTGGGTTTGCACAGGTCTTGTGCATATGGTTATACCACTGTGAGTCCATATATGCAGCTTCCCTATTGTGTCCAGAAGCCACTCTCCTAGTACTCATTCACCACCTCTGGTTTCTACACTCTTTCTGTACCATCTTCCACAATGGTCCTGAGCCTTTGAAGGAGGGTGTGTAATGTGTATGTCCATCTAGGGTTAGGTATTCTGCTGTAGTCTCTTCCTCTCTACACCTTAGCTAGTTGTGGGTTCTATGTTCATCATCATCTACTAAAAACAAAAGCTTCTCTAGGAAGGGTTGAGAGATGTACTAACCTATGAATATAATGATAAATCACTAGGAACTGGTTTAAAATTGTGTCCATTTAGCAGAAAAATAGTAGTAGATTCTCTACTACAATCTATGATCTGTGTAGTCATAGGTTCTTGATGCAACTATGATGCTAGGTATGTGTTTCATCTTGTGAGGCAGGCCTTAAATCTGATCAGAAAGTGGTTGGTATGTATACAGGACAGTAGCAATTACAGGGGAAACAGGCCATGAATTTTAGAGGCCAGAGGAGGAAGGGAAGGTAGAGGAGGAATGATGTAAGAAACCGGTTGGTTTTTCCCACAACACTCATGCCACTCTTGCACCTGTGGGCATATGTTGCCAAGCTGACTGTTACTGTAGCTCACAGGGTTTGTACCTGCTTAAAATAGGTGATGACTTTTCTTCCCTGGCATTAAGCACCTTCCAGAAATATGAAAGCTTGCCAGTTTAGAATAAAATTTCCAGGTAAATGCCAGCTTTATTTCTCCATGTTCTAGGACTCAATTATGTAGAATCTTCAACAATGTGATCTTACCTCAAACAACTCTAGCCTACATCAAGTTAACATAAAAACTGTCCAGTAATGTTGAAGGGGGAATTTTCATAGATTAACATCCCTGGATAAAGAACTACAGGCTACTAATAATGACTGCTGGGAGAACAGGAATTAGTCTGTCCTTGAGACAAGCCCCCTTATTGGTTATCTGATGAAAAATAGTCATCCCTGAACCTATATACTCACAAACTATGAAAACAGACTCATTGGGCTCTATTTATATATAGTTCTTCATGTACATGCATACATACATACATACATACATACATACATATATACGTACTGTGTAAAAATAATAATCAAAGAAAAAGAAGTTATCAACTAGAAGGGGGTGAAAGAGGTTTGAATTGGGGGAGGCTGAAGGAAAGAGAAAGGGGAAAGTGATGTAATTCTATTTCAATTAAAAATATAGTCAGCACAGGATTGGACCAGGAGGTAAATGACTCTTCTCCCACCTAGAGAATCCTGCGTCTAGGACCTAGACCCTGAGGCATAACCCCTGCCCCTCCACCCTCACCCATTACCACCCCAGTTGCAGGCCATCAGGGAAGAGACTCCTCCAGGCAACCTTGCCACCAACACACCCCATCGGACCCTGTAATCTACAAGACCTACTCCCTTGCCCAAACCCATTCATCCCCCCGCAATATCATCAGCTCCCTGAGACACAGATTCTACCAGATCTGATTGGACCAAAAGGTGGGTGACTCTTCTTCCACTCAGAGAGTCCTGTTTCTAGGACCCTGAGGCATAGTCCATGCCCCCCGATCCCCATCCATCACTGCCCTACTTGCAGGAGATCAGGGAAGAGATTCCTTCAGGCAGGCTTCCTCATCAACCCCCCCCCCCCATTGGACCCTATAATCTGCAATCTATAAGACCTACTCCCTCCCACGAACATACCAAACCCCCCTCCAGAGACCACAACAGTTCCCTGAGACACAGAATCTGACAATATTCTAACTCTGATTGTACCAAGAGTTCCAATTGGACCAAGAGTGGCCCCCTGAGACACAGACACAGAGAACAGCTCCCTCAGACACAGGCACCTCTTGCACCTATTTAGGAAGAGATGAGTAGATGCCAGTGCAAAAATACATACAGCAGCATAAAGAGCAATATGGCATCACCAGAACTTAGCCATTCTACAACAGCAAGACCTGAACATCACAACGTAGAAGAAGCAGAAGAAAGCAACCCTAAATATAACCTTATAAATATGATAGAGGCCTTTAAAGAAGAAATGAAAAATTCTCTTAAAGAAACTGAGGAAAAGTCAAACAAAAAATTGGAAGAAACCAATAAATCCCTTAAAGAAAACTAAGAAAAAAATTAAACAGGTGAAAGAAACAGTTCAAGACCTAAAAAATGAAATAGAAACAATGAAGAAGACACAAACTGAAGGAATGCTGGGAATGGAAAATCTCAGTAAACAAACTGGAACTACAGATGCAAGCATAACCAACAGAATACAGGACATGGAAGAGAGAATCTCTGGTGTGGAGGATACAATAGAGGAAATAGATTCATTAGTTAAGAAAGTACTAAAGCCAAAAAAGTTATAACATGCCGGGCGATGGTGGCATACGCCTTTAATCCCAGCACTCAGGAGGCAGAACCAGGCGGATCTCAGTGAGTTCAAGGCTAGGCTGGTCTACAGAGTGAGATCCAGGAGAGGCACCAAAACTACACAGAGAAACCATGTCTCAAAAAACCAAAGAAAAAAAAAGTAAAAAAAAGTTATAACACAAAATGTCCAGGAAATCTGGGACACCATGAAAAGGTCAAACCTAAGAATAATAGGGAAAGAAGAAGGAGAATAAAAACTCAAAGGCACAGAAAATATATTCAACAAAATCATAGAAGAAAACTTTCTCAATTTAAAGAAGGAAATGCCTATGAAGATAAAAGAAGCTTACAGAATATTAAATAGACTAGACTACCCCAAAAAAGTCCCCTCGCCACATAATAATCAAACCACTGAACATACAGAATAAAGAAATAATATTAAAAACAGCAAAGGAAAAAGGCCAAGTGACTTATAAAGGCAGACTCATCAGAATAAACACCTGACTTCTCAATGGAGACTCTGAAAGCCAGAAGGTCCTGGACAGACATTATGCAGACACTAAAAGATCACAGATGCCAGACCAGACTACTATACCCAGCAAAACTTTCAGTCACCATAGACAGAGTGCACAAGATATTCCAAGACAAAATAACATTTAAACAATATCTATCCACAAATCCAGCCCTACAGAAATCACTAGAAGGAAAATTCCAACCTAAGAAAGTTAGATACACCCACAAAAACACAGGCAATAGATAACCCCACAGCAGTAAATCCCAAAGAAGGGAAACACACACACACTACCATGAAAAAAACAACTGGAATTAACAATTACTGGTCATTAATATCCATTAATATCAATGGACTCAAATCGCCTATAAAAAGACACAGGCTAACAGAATGGATACAAAAATAGAATCCATTCTTCTGCTGCATAAAAGAAACACACCTCAACTTTGATGACAGACACTACCTCAGAGTAAAAGGTTAGGAAAAGACTTTCCAATCAAATGGACTTAAAAAGCAAGCTGGTGCATCTATCCTAATATTTAACAAAATAGACTTCAAACTAAAATCAATCAAAAGAGATTAGGAAGGACATTACATATTCATCACAAGAAAAATCCACCAAGATGAAGTCACAACTCTGAACATTTATGCCCCAAATACAAGGGCACCCACATTTGTAAAAGAAGTTATACTAACGCTTAAGTCACACATCAAACCCCACACACTGATAATGGAAGACTTCAACAACCCACTCTCACCAATGGACAGGTCTGCCAGACAGAAATTTAACAGAGAAATAAGAGATCTAACAGATGCTATTACTCAAATGGTCATCAATAGGTATCTATAGAACATTCCACCCTAACACAAAAGAATATACCTTCTTCTCAGCACCCCATGGGACCTTTTCTAAAATTGACTACATACTCAGTCACAAAGCAAATCTCAACAGACACAAAAAAATTGAAATAACCTCCTGTATTTTATCAGACCACCATGGCTTTAAGTCAGATTTCAACAAAAACAAAAATTACTGAGAGCCTACAATCTCATGGAAACTGAATAATGCTCAGCTGAATCACCAATGAGTCAAGGAAGAAATAAGAAAAAATTTAAAACTTCCTAGAATTCAATGAAAATGAATGTACAACATATCCAAACTTATGGGACACTATGAAAGCAGTGCTAAGAGGAAAATTCACAGCACTAAATGCCCACACAAAGAAGTTGGAGAGTAGCCGTCCAGTCATCCTTGTTCTACAACTAGTATTCTCCTATGAGTGGGTACATACCATGTTTGTCTTTCTGAGTCTGGGTTACCTCACTCAGGAGGATTTTTTCTAGATCCCTCCATTTGCCTGCAAACCTCATGATGTCATTGTTTTTCTCTGCGGAGTAGTATTCCATTGTGTATATGTACCACAGTTTATTTATCCATTCTTTGGTTGAAGGGCATCTAAGTTGTTTCCAGGTTCTGGCTATTGCAAATAATGCTGATATGAACATAGCTGAGCAAGCGCCCTCGTGGTATGATTGTGCATTCCTTGGGTATATGCCCAAGAGTGGTATAGCTGGGTCTTGGGGGAGATTGATTCCCAATTTTCTAAGAAAGTGCCATATTGATTTCCAAAGTGGCTGTACAAGCTTGCATTCCCACCAGCAGTGGAGGAGAGTTCTCTAGCTCCACATCCTCCCCAGCACAAGGTGTCCTCAGTGTTTTTGATCTTAGCCATTCTGACTGGTGTAAGGTGGTATCTCAGAGTTGTTTTGATTTGCATTTCCCTGATGA